>JASAOE010000940.1:0-25000 GCA_029964075.1 Patiria pectinifera | reverse complement strand
AAGGAATTGTGAACACACGTTTAATCATTAACCACGTTGGTAGATTGCAGACCTGATGTCAGATCGTATACATGTATAATCCAAGGCACATATTGCTCGTAATTGAAACGCTTAGGCCTATTTTCTTTAAATCATATTACATGTTTTTTTCCCACGGTTCACGCCAATTTTCAAACGGGTTGTGTCAAATGTTATGGTTAATAATCGTTCGCAATTTGAAACCAATGCAATATGTTGTTCTTGAGTTATCGTCGCAACAAAGAGTGTCAAAAGAGACTAAAATTCGGAATAAAGTTTTCGTGATTAAATTAAACGCTTAGGCCTATTTTCTTTGAATCGTATTAAATGTATTCTTCCTTGGTTCACGTCAATTTCCAAACGGGTTGTGTCACATTTTATGATCAATAAGTGGATGCAATTTCAATCCAATGCATTATGTTGTTCTTGAGTTATCGTCTCAACAAAGAGTGTCATAAGAGAATAAAATTCGGAGTGAAGTTTTCGTATCAATTAAATTAAACGCTTAAATAGGCTTTTTTTCTTTAAATCAAATGAAATGTATTCTTCCACGGTTCACGCCAATTTTCAAACGGGTTGTGTCAAATGTTGTGGTTAATACAAAAGACTAAAATTCGGAATGAAAGTTTTTGTGATTTACCCGCGTAGGCCTATTTTCTTTAAACCATATTAAATATATTCTTCCACATTTCAAATGTTACGGTAAATAATTGTTTGCAATTTCAATCCAAAGCGATATGTTGTTCTTGAGTTGTCGTCTCCACAAAAAGTGTTGTATTTTTGTTTTATAGTGTTTACGGTGCTGACCAGCGGTTGTGTAGGGCGCCCTCTTGTAGAAATGAATTTTTCGTAAATTCTAAGCAATTATTTCCTTTAATCATATTAAATGTATTCTTCCACGGTTCACAGCAATTTTCAAACGTGTTGTGTCAAATGTTATGGTTAATAATCATTCGCAATTTCAAACCAATGCAATATGTTATTCTTGAGTTATCGTCTCAACAAAGAGTGTCAAAAGAGACTAAAATTCGGAATGAAGTTTTCGTGATTAAATTAAACGCTTAGGCCTATTTTCTTTGAATCGTATTAAATGTATTCTTCCTTGGTTCACGTCAATTTTCAAACGGGTTGTGTCACATTTTATGGTCAATAATCGGATGCAATTTCAATCCAATGCATTATGTTGTTCTTGAGTTATCGTCGCAACAAAGAGTGTCAAAAGAGACTAAAATTCGGAATGAAGTTTTCGTGATTAAATTAAACGCTTAGGCCTATTTTCTTTGAATCGTATTATTATATTAAAGGGAATATATATCATTTGCTTTTGCTGTAATTTTCAGAAATGGAGGAATTGGGGGGTTAGAAATATATAGCAAATATAGTTACACTGACTTTTTTGAGGTTTTGGGTTCGAAAATGCTATAAAAACCAAGAAAAACAATCATTTTCCTGTAGTCTGGTTCCCTGACTCCATTAAGGCCAGGGAACCAGTCTAGCTGGCTTGTACCCGTGCATAGGTGTGTGATCGATTGCAAACAAGTGCGATGGTCAACTGGGGCCAGTATTTGAAAAAAAGCCAGTTTTTTTTCCAACGCTGGTCGGCCGATCAGCGTTGGAAATTGATACAAAAATACCACTTTTCTTGAGAATGACAGTATACCAGGTGCCATGATTTTACAGGAAGCTTTACACTGTCATTCACTAACAGTCCAGCAAGGTATTTCAAAATGATTTGGTAGTTTGTTTTTTTTGATGTTTGCAAATGTTGTATTTTCCCTTTAAATCAAAAACAATAGCAAATGTCTGAACAATAGCAAGCCCATTTTATTTTCATTGATCTATGAAGGGGGCCTTCGTGATAGAGTTGATAGCGTGGCCATACGGAGCTATCACTGTGCACTCGCAGAGGCCCCTTTTAAACCATTGAGCAGCTACTGTTCAGATACTCCGTCATGGGCATGGTGCTTTGACAGCTTTGTTTTTAAGCTTGTACATGCTTTCTACATCGAGGGGGTCCTCCATTAACGCGCCTATTCAAATGTACAAATTAGAAATCAAAGTCTTTAAAACAAAACAACAACCATCGCCCATCAAAGACCGCCGTAAACGAGAGCTACAGCTAATAAAATCCGTCATTGCATTTTGTACAAGAGCTCAGAACTGTCGTTCGTCCTTGTGCGTAGGCTCCGTACGTGCAGACACTTATACAACATTTATACAAGTTATAAGGTTCCCCTGTCAGTACATTGCCCCCCATTATTCGCTTTAAAAAACATTATAAATCAAAGTCTAAAAAAAACCATTGCCCATCTTAAAGCCCGCCGCACACGAGAGCTACGTGCATCTAGACAAGGTAATACAATGCGTTCAGTAGGCCATCAGCCTGGGGGTTTGGTCAGTATCAAATCAGGGCATAAGTGATTATAGTGTGCATGCGTAGAGTGGTAACAAGCATTTTGATGGACAATTTGAAAAAAGGGTGCACCCAAAAAGCTGCCACCACTGCAATGCTATCGCATATTTTCCAACTCTGGAGGTGTGTATACCTTGCCAAAAAATCGCTATGACGATTATTCCCCTCATTTGATACCGGTGGCCAACATTTTGGACCGAGGCTGATGGCCTACAGTGCATTTTGTGTACAACAGCTCAGAACAGTCACTGTCGTTCAACCTTGTGTGTAGGATCCGTGCAGGCACTAAAAAAAATTCGATACAAATGGGATTGCCTAATCCGGAGGGGTCCACTTTGCTTTCCCCGTCTTGTTACACACAATTCAAACGTGTGGGGAAACCCCCCCCCCCCCCCAGATATCCTCAAAATGTCTAATAACCATATAAAGCTACAGCCTAAAACCCTAGAGAACCCATAGAAGAGGAAGACATTCTTCACTGTGCTAAGGGGTCGAATATTCCCTCCATCTTTGTGACGGCCATGACTTTTCCGCACCAGGAGTCATCGAGGATCAGCCGCAACAAGGCGTCCCGGACCGCGGAGACGCTGTAAAATCAAAAGGTTGTACGCAAAGAAATCATGATATAGCAGACACAAAATAAATAGAACATGGACATGCGAACGCAGGAATGCGGCGTCACAAAGATGGTTTAAACTATTAAAGGGGCAATACAGCCTGTAATCCCCGAAATGTTCATGTTTTGGATTGTTTACTTACACTATTTTAAAGGTCAGGTTGAAAGGATACAACCTACCGTTCCCAAGAATGGTCGGTTGTTAACATCGGATGCGAAGGACCTTTTGTTGCATATACCCATACGTATTTCAAGTCGTGTCTATTCAATGCACCGTACACGTTGTGTGTGGTACATAATACAAATACGGATCACAACTAGCACTCAACAGCTCGATTTTTCGGGGACAAAAATTTTTCCCCCGAATTCGTTCTCGCATGGTTCTTACAAGAAAAGCACATAAACGCCCGGTTTTTAAAGGATGGTTGTGTGGACGTTTATATTCTACTTTTAAATGCTTATTCTATTCAATATCATTTCGTTTAAAACGCGTAAAACCCTGAAACTATTAATGTTGTTTACACTGCGACACCGCACTACTTATTTACAACAATTGGTACATACATAATGAGTGTGCCCAAAAAAGTGCAACATTCAGAAAACAAATAAAGCTAAATGTTTTTTTTCTTCAATAAAACAGTGGGAATTTTACAAGAGGTTCAACATGACAGCTGACTCACTCCATCATGCCGTACTTTTCAGCGGCCTCGTCGGATACTTTTTGGTCCTCCTCCCGGTGTCGAAGCACCCATTTCTCGTAGAATCTAGTGTCCACAAACCCCGGGCACAACGCGCCGAAAGTTATCCCTTTTTCCTTCAAACGTGGATCAGCCTGAAGTAAACGAAAAGCATTTTGAAGGTTGGGAAAAAGAAACAACACAATAGCCCTAACACTTTTACAAAATCCGCCAAAGATGGACACATCTAACTTATTGATATGATTGTCAAACTACATGCTAATCCAAGGGCGGATCCAGAACACAATTTTTTTTGGAGGGGGGGGCGAAAATATTTTGGTCCCCCAAAAAGTGTGTTCCAAAAAATTACGGCGTGGGGTTCGTGGCCCATTTAAGGGCCCCGAATTTTTTTTGGATTCTAGATGCTATGTGGTGCGATCTGAGGCAATTTCTGGTCAATAACCAATGTTTTTTTTAGGAAAAGATGGTGGTGTACTCATTGCCTGCTCACAAAAAAAAGATTGGCTTCGGGGTTTTTTTGGAGGGGGGGGGCATGGCCCCCTTTGCCCCCCCCCCTGGATCCGCCCTTGTGCTAATACACCTGATAATTACCAATAATGGATCACTTGGGAGACATTCCCATAGACTTGTGCACCCCCTCCCCCAAAAAACTTTAATGACCCCTTACCCCAAATTGACCTTATCCTATTCCCACGAATTATGGCATATAATTTTCTTTAACAATAGACATAATGACCAGCGCCTTGAGTACCTAATTGTTGGTAGATACGTGCGCTATATAAGACTCCGTTATTATATTATTATCATATTCATGTTTTGGACCATAAGCAATCAATCTAGCCAATTTGCGACATTAAAATTTTGCCTCTAAATAGAAGTTGTGACACTAAGAAGACATTGAAATGTCTCCCTAATGTCCGGTGTCTCCCTAAGGGTCATTAACAGGTGCACTACTATAACACCAACTTATTTTGTGATTTGATGGTGGGGTTGGTGGATGGGGTAGGGGGATAGCAGGTCACCATCTTTCTTTTAATAGGGGTGCTGTTCGAAGAGGACTATATGCCGGACAGCATCGGACGCACCATTTGCCGAAAGGACAATTTTGCCGGGAAAAAAATGATAAGCTACGCCCGTGCGTGTTGAGGGCATTATAGTACCGACGTCGGGAGAATAACTACGGGTTAAGGGTTCCCGTGGCCTCCCACGGGGGGGGGGTATTTCGGCAGCCCCCCCCCTCCCTAATCCGCCGATGACGGTCAGGGAGCCTTTTTTGCGCCACTTTGTTGAACTTTAAAAACTTACCATAAGAGATCTTGTCAAGCCCATGACAGCAGACTTGGAAGCCGAGTACACTGGCAGTATTGCAACCGGATATTTTGTGATGGCTAGACATAGTTTAATGATAAGGGTCGAGAAGTCATTAGCAGTGAATAATCACAATTGAAACAGAACATCTTTTAAAAAAATTTCACGGTATGTGAATTTTTCGCTGACATCTTGACTTATACCAGTACGCAGGTTGTATGATAGCCTTGACCAAGGCTATCGGCTTGTTCCCATACGAGCTTGTTCCCGCTACCGCACACCGCGCGCGCCGCGAAACACTAATTGTACTGCACCATTAGCCTCAACGACCCTTGCGTGTGCTTTGTATGCATGTACATACGCCCCACATACACTTCCGCAAACAGCCGTATGGGTTTCTGTGAAAACGTTATGAACTTAAGACTCTCAAGTGGCTCCATCTTATAGGGTAGTTTATGAGTTGTTGTTTTTTTGGATAAATGTACCTTATGTGTATCTCTGCAGTCACGGATGACCGAGCACCACTGATTTCTTAACAATTTGATTCTACTAAAACGGAACCAATTGCACCAAGTGTAAAGAGAAGTCATCGCCGATGTACCCGTCTGTAACGTAGAACATTCGGAATAATTTGAAGTTTGTGATTCGACACATCCAAAGAAGCCTCTGTTTTGATACACACGATATTTAAAATAATATGAAGATCTTTTAGAATATGATTTATATTTATTATGATTAATGAAGAGGATGACCTATACTTGATGCAAGTGGTTCCGTTTTAGCAGAGTCAAATTTTCTAGTCTGGCCAAAACATCTTAGGGGGCGTTCTATAATCTTAACAAACCTGCATGGGATGAGACGTTGATGATTTTGCCTCCTGTACCGCCCTCTGCCGGGCTAATGTACTTAATTGCGGTGTATGTTCCATAAGCAACCCCGGTCTATGAACAAAACAGAAACAAACAACACAATAATACCCAAAACTTACTTTCATGTCTATTGATTTTGGTTCCAATGAGTTCACTGAAACCCACGTCACTGTAAGCGTGCCAAACGGAATAATTCATTTTGTACTCCCATATTTTGGTGGTCAGACATAGATCGACCGTTAGATCGACCGTTGCAAGGCCTTGAACTTCATGTACGAACTGTTCAATTATTCTGCAGTACGATAAGCGCATTGCCTTTGACTACACATGTGTTTTAGGCCCCCAAAAGTCTCCGGTTTCTGGTGTGCGCGCGCGTCGCCGGCCGTAGCCATGCGCGTCGGCAAAATTAAAAAGTTTTTTTTTCAACGTAACATGATGTCTCAAAACCGCCAAACTCATTGGTTTGACTGTAATCCTGCTGCTGCACAATTTTAACGTGATTTTAGATGGGGTTACGATCGGTTAGAAGCTTTATGTGGCCTCTCTGGGCTTCAACACATTTTGTACTAAATTTGAAGTTAAACAAAATTTCATTTGAAGTAAAAAAAAAAGTGCGTCGCCGCACCACTTTTGGGGCAAGATCCATACCACAGACCGGATACTTTTTTTGCCTTATCGATCGGCGAAGTTTTGCAAATTGTGTGTACAAATTGGATGTGCCTACTCACAACATTAATGTTGATGGTCAGTTCAATCTCTTTCTCGTTGCAAATTCCCGCGTTGTTTACCACGAGATTAATGGCCCCAAATCTCTCCTTGGCCTTTGCAAACACGGCTGTGATAAAAAAAAAAAAAACATCGATATGAATTTGGTTTGTGCGAAATGGGACTGGGATACTATATTCTAGGTAAACTTTTTTTTACAAGCTGCACTATTTTGCAATTTTCGTCTTTGTTTATTGAACATGTCCGTGCTTTTATGTAACCATGGATTTATTACAATTCTTTACCCAGGGTATGCCCAAACAAATAAATTACGATGCAATTGATACAATACAAAACATTGAAATAAAAGCATGTGGGATAAATGCATAATTGTTATAAGCAATTATTCAACACCTGAATAAATCCCAGTCATCTGATTGGTGGATCGTTGATCATGTCTATGATGTCATTGAATTATTCGTACCAACGCACGGCGCGCGCGTGGCGCGCAGCGCACAGTGCAATGGGAAGTTCTATCGCTAACTTCGTGTACAAAGTAATGCCTGCTGGGCGCATCCATGTTTGTGCACAAACCTATGGAGACCTAGACATTTTGTACGGCTTTTGTACGGCTATTTGCATATCTGTGTTTGTATTCCAAACCGGTGCGTTATCGAAGCCAATGCGCCCAAAACCGAAACGCACGATCAGCAAATGAGCGTGTCATTTTGCTCTACGCGAACAGCGCAACGCGTGCGCGTATTCGTTGCAGATGCTTTTTGCCGTAACGTTTTTTAACCGTCAAAGACGCGCTTAAGTTGTTTGCGTATGTTCTACTTGCGCGTTGCATGTAGAGTACACGTTCAAAATTCAATCCATCTAATTTCATTATGTTCTACAAACACGCACATGAAATCAAAACGTCTGCCCTCGGCCCCCATGACGGCTTCAAAGCGTCTCCGCACGCAGAATGAGGAGTTAGCGCTCTAGTAATTAAAAAAAGCTCTATGGTTCTACTGCACTGTAAATAGAACTTCCATTGCACGGTGTCACTGCTGCTGGTGGTGGCGCTGTTTTAAATCGAAATAAATTGAATAATGTTGTTCTTAACCTGTCGAACAGTTTGCATTAATGATGAACTTGTCGAACTTTTAAACAGTTTTAACCTGAATAAACTGGCTATTAAAAGTCAACCAATCAGATGACAAGGATTTATTCAGGTGTTATATAAAACAAATAATGAATGTTTCAAGTTCGTGCAATGGAAAGAATATTTCATTCGGTGACTGATGAAATGTTCAATTCCACTCGGCTTCGCCTCGTGGAATGGAACATTTCATCTGTCACCTCATGAAATTATTCTTACCATTGCACTCACAAACATTCATTATTTGTATACTATTACAAATATTGTAAAAGTATTACAAATGCATGTAGTCCTACAGTGTGAAAGCTACATCGCTACCAGGCGAATAATAATAATAATAAACCATTCTTGTAGAGCGCATTCCGTCAATAAGACCCAATGCGCTGTACAGACATATTAACATACAGGTGTACAATTAGAGTAAATCTTTAAAATTACAAATTATACACAAAAACACGGCATATGTAAAAAGGTAAAAAAAATAAAATAAAAAAACCAACACAAATTGACGAGAATGATTGGCTGGGGAAATGTTCAATGTCAAAGGATAAGCAGATGGGTTTTGAGTAGAGTCTTAAACAGTTCCAGTGATTTGGCATTTCTGATATGAGTTGGAAGCCGATTCCAGAGTTCGGGAGCTGTATATGAGAATGATCGCTGGCCGCACCTTACTATCAGGTGAATTAAGTGTGAACACAAACCAAATTGGACACATCTTGTGACATCAAAAAAATACATGGCCATATATTCGCTGATTACTTGAGGGCCGAGAACCCCGCCAAAAAACCCTTTTGGGAGAAAACACGGTGAAATTCCCATCCGGCTCCTTATTATTATGACAACCAAGTTTGTTAACTCCGTAGATCAGCACAGATTTAGATCCAATCAATAAAGACAGCAAAAACAAAATATTAACATATTGCAGAAATATATTACTGACTAAACGTTTTACGTAGTTCACATGTAAATGAGGTTAGAGAAGTCACGGTTCTCAACTGTACATGCAAATTCCATATGATTGTACCAGTTACAGCAAAGCTTGAGGCATAACATTGGGGTTTTTTTGCTAAAGGAATCGTCAGTGCCATGTCTGTGGATAGGTTCGTTTCACGAATCTGAATAAGTGGTGTAAACAAATTTGTCATATAAAAAGGAATAATTTTGTTTGTACATGTGAACAAGAATAACCTTATTTATTGTATTAAATAATTTCATCAAATGCTATGAACCAATCATTCAACATACATTTTTTTCCAACAAGTGCATTTTAAGGCCTGTTGGCTTGTAATGTTTTCATGTGCTCGTTTGACAGGTGTTCAGGTCGATTTGGTCAATATTCGTCCCCGAATCAAAGTGATATACATTTTGAATTGTCCTGGATATCATGACGATACTGACCTTCGACCTCCGCAGCCGACGTGACGTCACACTTGACGAAGATGACCCGATCTCCCCCGAAGCGGTCCGACAGTTCCTGAGCCGTTTTCGAACCCAGCGGTTCGTTCACGTCCGCAATGCACACACCCTGGAATATCATGGAAAACCAAAGAAACTGTGAGCTTTAAATCTGCCCTAAAGCTATGAAAAACGTTTCAAAAACTTAATAGACACTTAATTTGTGATGGAAATTAAAACGAAGCACTAAAAGTTTGGGAATTAAAATCGAATGCACAGGCAAATAGGCTTTTCGAAAATAATCTGAAGGGACTTTTGTCATGCAGCTACCACCCCCACACCACACAAAAGACTATGAAATATATATTTAACTGTGACCTTTTAATTCTTGACCTACTCGCCTATTGTAGCAGATCAAGTAAAACACACGTCAACAATTATTAACTTTTCGGAACCCAGCCTAGCCCTCCCTTAATATTTCTTCGAAACAGTTCCTGTGATCTATTTCTCATCGCACGTCGGTTCGCGTTACCTTAGCTCCCTTGTCCAGCAAGCCCTCCGCGTAGCCCTTGCCGAGTCCCTCGGCAGCCCCCGTGACGATAGCGACCGTGTCTGGCGGCAGTTTAGCCCGGGCAATATCGAACGTGTCGTTGGTGCTCGGCGAAGACATGGTAGAAAATGACGGCAGACGTAACACAAGCAGACGGCACAGTTTAAATAAACGGCTATCAGCACTGTAGGTACCGAGTAAGTTGTGGTATAACAAAAATGGAGACTGTTAGGAATGTTTTTCAGTGCGACGGAACGGAACAATGACGATCGAATTCGGCCTTGAACTTTAATAATGTCAATCTATTATGCACGTCACGAGAAAATGTGTGTTTACCATGTACAAATAGGCATAGACAGCAAATAGTAAAAAATATTCACTGTGCGTAGGCGGGTCGAGGATTTTTAAAAGGGGGTCCAACCAGGGAAAAATACAAGGGCGTCAATCACTGCTGAAAAGTGTGGTGTGGGGGGGGACACACCGCGGGCCCAATGTTTTTTTTTCATCGAAGGGGGCCTTCGTGATAGAATTGATAGCGTGCCAGGATTGGTCGATATACAACGGAGGACGTCAAGTTGAAAGTGGCAAATTCTGAAAGTGAGTTTATTTTTCGCATGGCGTTTAAATCCCATCCTCTTGCACAAGGCTAATGAAACTCACTCCATAAAATTTGCCATGCCTTATTTACATGACATAAATTTTGGTTTAACTCCACTGGAAAACAACAGAGTTATTAATGTTCAAAAGTAGGACTTTTTTACACGTAGGGTATGTATTGTCAAACTTGGAATGGAGCAAAATGGACTGGTGTTTATACATTAATGGTCTTTATTTCAAAACCACTGAATCGAATCCAACAAAAAAATTCACACAATAAAGAAAAATGTTTGGGCTCATCAATTCTATTATTGAATTTGAAATTTTCTTCATAAATTACGAGAATTCTGTACATCCTTCAGAGGGACATTTTTTTTTAGGACACCCTGTACAGTGACGGACATGAAGTTTCATACCTCAAACTGCCTGGAACCCCTTGCTACAATGGACTCTTCCTGCCTGCCTGTCAATCGAACAGTCTGCATTGACCTATTATATCATGACTTTCGGTCATGTGACCACGATGGGTCGCAAGCACTGTGCTAATAGAGCCTGAACAGCCATGTGGTTGCGAAGGCCGATTTCTTAAGGTTACGTAGTACTTTATTTTGAATGAAACAATATGCACACAGACATGTTCACGTTCTTTGAAAGTAAATGGAATATAGACCTGGCTGCGTGCAGTTTTTAAAGTTGTAACACTGGTGTTTGCAATATCTGTCAATCTTTTAAAGCCTCACGAATATTATTGAAGTTCATATCCATTGTGGTTCGCAGTAACAATTTATTAATTAATAAATATCACCCTTTTTGCCGGCGTCCATTGGTCGATACCGGGACCCACGCCGAGTGACGCTAATGAATATGCTTATATGCGCTTCGTCATTGTTGCCCAAAAATCAGCCAACCTGAAAACCATGCGCGTGAGTTAATTTGGTCGGCAAAAAAACATCCTCGACAAAATTTACCTTGGAGATAGTTCAAGGTGTAACACAAGCGTTTGCAATAACAGATTAAGCTGAAACTCGGAATATACTTAAATACTTAGATGATATAAGTGTTCAACTCCTCTTGAAATAACAACTTGAGGGGATTCCTAGAAATCGAGATAAATACGTAGATTTTGTGACGTTTTCGAACGATTTCTTCCCGACCTTAAGGTCAGCTTTACCAGTAACCAGAATTGACGTTTCCACATCGATGACGGCGACTCTTTCACTGAAATGAAGTTTAGAATGTCTTCTTCCGTTATAATTTAATATTTCAATCATACTGAGCATATTTTTCTGAGAAACACAACGTTCAAAAGACCATGTTTTTGGGGTGCATGAATTTCACTGCTCTGTTATAGCGTCCAAGTACGTAATCGGATTAACTTTGTTTAACGACGGCGACCAAACGGTCTTAGGACTTCGCAACCAAACGGTTGTAAAAGCAAAAGGTCACACGGCAAGCTTCCAGATTCCTTGCGCGACCCACCTATGGGTCCAGACCAGTAATTAAACTGCCATTATGATAAACCATAGTGTTAATTACGCACACTTCCCAAAATTATTAAAAAGTACTCACATCTCTCTGAGGTAAATCAAATTAGGTTTTGCCCTTCACCGACGTTTAAACACTGTATTCTCAGTGTGTTACCTCCCGATTGAAAGTTGGAAAAAAATCCCTCGGATGGGACTCGAACTCTCTGAGGTGTTCAAAACACGCAATAAATAAAGCTTACTTCATTATCTTTCATTTTCTGTTTAATGTTTTGGGGGTTAACAGATGACTTTTGGGAGAAAAATCCATCAAAAGATGATCACCCCTAAACGCAGTCTTAAAGCCCATCATCGCCATTTTGAAAGTAGACGCCTACGCTCCCATGCAAAATAGTGTCATTGCAGGGCCTAATTTCATCCAAATTTCACATAAACACGAGCTCGCAGTCCTCTATACGGTTCCAGCTTGGTTTTTTTTCTTGTTTTTTTTTTACAATTCATCAAGTTCACGGCCCTCAAAATGATCTCATACCGGATAATTCGAGGGCATGCAAATCGTGATTTGGCCGGCGTAGGCAATTTCGGACCGATTTACTGGTTTGCACCCCTATGGGCATTTTACATTGGGTAAGCCCTCTCACCTTCTATAATTTTTGGCAGAATGGTTTCTAACTGTAACCACCCCGAGAAACACTCATGTAGAAATTCTATCTTGGTATTGTTCAAGTAAAGGGTGCGGTCGTCTCAACAGTCAATATGTTTGTAAATACTAACGAGTCATTTAAGTTTATTCAAACAACTTGAACATTTTAGAAGACATCTTGCTCTTCTACTGCACTTGCAGTTGTGACCTAATGACCACCACACATTTCAGAAATTCTCTCTACGTACACCGATTTAGCGTTATGCATCCGTAAGTTCCACTAGTCCGCATGTCTTTTAGATTTTCGGAAGCGAGAGGTCAATTTTGGCACGATATTCATCTTTTATAATGGAGCGATATATCAGTTTCCATAAATTGACATGCTTAGTGAACATTTTACGAAGACCTTTTTCTGGGGGGGGGGATTTTCATAAGAAATAAATGAACCAAAAAATAACTGCACATTCTGGAATTTTTGCACTATTCAAGGGTTCCGGAAGCTCGCCACCAGGGTGAACTTTGGGCGAGGCTTATGGCTAAAGTCCGGAGCGGTCAATTTTACTGTTCCCGTCCAGTGTTGGAGCAAAGGCTTTGACCCTCAAGGCCAAGGCTTTGACCCTCAAGGCCAATGCCAAGGCTTTGACCCTCAAGCCTCGAGGCCAAGGCCAAGGCTTAACCCTCAAGGCTAAGGCCAAGGCCAATGCCCTGTTTTATAAAATGACCACTAATATAGAACTAATTATAGTCACATGACACATCATCACGAATCGCTCATTAAGAAGAACAACTTGTCTTTAATTGCAATCAACATGCTCGCATACACTGTTTTATGACTGCATTGTATCTATTAAAGTATAAGTTCAGGTCATCATGAATATGGTTTAACTAAAACAAAATAACGATATATTGACGCACAATTCTCCCGAGTGTAACAAAAGGGGGATCCAAGAAACTGATTTGGGAAATTTTTATTTGCTGGGCCAACATGGTCAGAAATATTATCTAAAACAGATACATGCAAATCTTTAGCACTTATCAGGGAGACATATACAACCAATCAGATCTATTCCATAATTGTATACAATTTAAGTAATCATCTCATTAGCCCCACAAGTGTACAGAATATTGTTGCAGCAAATCTACTACAATGGTAACAAAATGTGATGCTATAAAAGTGGAAGTGTGCCCAACACACAAATCTATAGGGTGTTTCCCTCCTCCATGGTAACACGATTAAAATGGTAACAGCAAACTTTCAAACAGATTTATCTGGAAAATGCAAAAATCTATGGGCCTTGAAGAGCCTTGACTCAAAATTGCAAGGCACTGATCCCTCAAGGCCAAGGCCAAGGCCAAGGCTTTTGCCCTTAAGCCTCGAGGCCGAGGCCAATTAAGGCCTAAAGTCCAGCCTTAAGGCAGCCTTAAGGCCAAGGCCCAGCATCAAGGTACTACATCACTGTTCCCGTCTTTCTCTTTGCTTCACACAATTCAAACGTATGGGCAACAGATATTCCCTAAATTTATAACAAGTAAATAAAGCTGCAACCTAAAACCCTTATAGAACCCAAAGATATACAGGGTGCATTAAAAAAAAAAGAAGGAAACCCAGATGTTAATGTGAATTATTAAAAAAATCCAATAAATATTTTCAAATAAGTTAACAATCATTGGAAATGCCAATGTGTCCTCTGTCCAATTATACCTTGATTGTGTGTCTGTGGCCACGGATGACTAAGTATTCCTTGTTATTCTGTCAAGGGTCAAAACCTGTACTGGGCCAAGTTTTATCTGGCAAAGATAAGATTGCCGGCTGGTTTGTTATGCAAAGGTTGAAATGGACTAGACTTCGTGCAGAGCTTTGTGTGGAAAGAGGTGGTGGCCACGTCGAAGGCATTGGGCCATGAGGAGTCAACCATGAGAGTGGTGAAATCACTGAGTCAAAATTGAATAAATTGTTTTAAAGAAAATGATGTCTTCTTTCTTTAAATTAAGCGTTCCACATGCCCAGAATTCCAGTTACCCTTTTGCACAAACTTGGCCCAGTGCAGGTTTTGACCCTTGACAGAATAACAATCAATGTGGCCACAGACACACAATCAAGGCATCACACACAATCAGGGTATCATTGGAAGGAGGACACATTGGTGTTTCACATGATCTTCAACTTATTTGAAAACGTTTATTATTATTATTTTTATAATTTAAATTTACATCTGGGTTTCCTTTGTTTAAACACCCTGTATCATCCATGAATTTAACATGCAGATACAATAATGACTATATAGGAATACATGTAAATCTCCTGTAGCAATATAAGTACGACAAATTTAAAGCGGTTACAATTAGAATTACACTCTTGACCAAGTACAGAATACTACTCCCATTTAGAACTAAATTTCTGGGAAAACTTCATTGACGACCTTGAGCTCCTTTTTCAAAGCTTCAATTCGGGCGATTCACAATGCAGTGCGCCACCAAGAATTTGCCACGGAGAGTTCATTTTTTCCAGTGCATCATGGGAAATGGTCGACAAATTCCCAGCGCGGGACATTTGAAATTGTTAGTTTTTCTGGTCAGCAGTTTCGTAAGCGTAATGATTGCAGTATGTACTTGCCCTTTTCTTTTCTTTAATGGTGTTTTTGTTGTAACGTGGCAGAACGCAAAGTCCAAGTCTATAACAACTTAGCTCAAGTTGTCTACTAACACTCATTCAAAGGGGCCATGTTTTGTCGAACTTAAACTTGAAAAATGGACTCTACATGGCAAATTCTTGGTGGCGCTTTGCATTGTGAATCGCTCGAATTGAAGGAGCCCAAGCATATGAGAGAGCAATTCTTCACTGAGCTAAGGGGTCGAATATGCCCTGCGACTTGTCAACGACCATGACCTTTCCGCACCAGGAGTCATCGAGAACCAGCCGCAAAAAGGCGTCCCGGACCGTGGAGACGCTGTAAAATCAAAAGGTTGCACGAAATGATGATTAGAATATACCAACAAATGCATGGCAATTCGAAAGCAAAACTGTGTCCACTCCAACTGTGGTCTGAGAAAAACGCTGACAATCGACGTCAAAAAAAGAAGGTTTAAACCATAAATGTTGTTTACACTGCGGAAATTGCACTGTTTATCACTCAATATGCACACCAATGGGCCGATCCGGCTTAATGAAACAGTGCGCACCGACCAATAAGATCACGACTTTTGGTCAGGAGACTTAACAACAGTTGCTATAGGCGTCTCCGCCATTAGCTCGGTCAAACTCGGCCACATGCGCTGTGAAAAGTGTACGTTGGGCTCTGTGGAGCCGCGCACTGTGTTTTCGACATAAAATGTGGCTTCGTGTGCCCCATCTAGTGTACGGTTTTTAATAAATGGACAAAATATGCTGCAATGGAACATGTAAATCAGACACCAGGTAGGCCTACCAAGATCTACGGAATGAATGATTTTTTTGTCCATTTCCGAAACTCCAAATACATGTACAACAAACTTTGAAACATTTAAATGGTCAAAGCCTGCTGACGTCAAAATAAACAAGGGTTTGCACGTCGTACACAGACACGTTTTAGCATAAATAGCATTGTCGTTGACAAGGGACGGGATATTTATTGTCATTAATTTATCAAAATAAAAGTAGGCCTAGCTAGGCAGTATCAGCATGGTCATGTTCAGAACAACCAGGCATAAGGTTGGTAATAAATTTCACCCGAAACTTTGAGGGATCTGAAGCTAGTGTGAAGGACATAAACTCTTCTTTATTATGTTTTACGTTTGTCACGGTCACATAAAAGCAATTTATTTCAAAACTTATAATGAGCCCAGAGATACGACTCTAAGAATCTCTTTGTAACCGCTAAGTATTATACACATACAGCATGGTTTGAGGTGAAGTAGCTGACCTACACCGGGGGACCACTAATTCCAACTATTTCCCAGAAATAAACCATGCTGTATTTGTTTTACTGTACACCTCATAATATTTAGCAGCGTCACTGCCTTTTTAGTAGCCTCGCTGCCTTGTCGATAACGGCCTTCGTAGATTTTGCATCTTTATTCAGCACAAGATATTCAAGTTCTTCGACAGTCAATGAAATAGTCTGGTGCCAACCCTCTTTAATGTGTGTTTACTGCGGTAGTTACAAGGACTACAACAATAGACTGGTTCCGTAAAGATTGCACGCCATAGACTACATGTCTACGAGGCGGGTTCCAGAGGGATTTTTTTGTGCTACCAGAAAAAAATACCGCACGGCAGCCAGCTGAATACTCACCGCCTCACGTATCACCGGGATGACGTCACCTGGGAGCGTATCATTTTTACTTCCCGGACGCGCGGCGGAATCGGCCAATGACGTGCTCCAATTTGATCATGAATATTTATGAGGTGCAGTAAAAGAGGATACCGTTACGATACTTGTGCACTGAGTCCATCCTCAGCCCTAAGTCTGTTAAGAGGTTCATTAGTGCCACTTTTACATCACAGTAGGTTATTGACTTACTCCATCATGCCATTGTTTTGGACATTGTCGTCCAAACTTTTCTGGTCCTCTTTCGGGTGTCGAAGCACCAATTTCTCGAGAATTCTAGTGTCCACAACACTCGGGCACAACGCGCCGAAAGTTATCCCTCTTTCCTTCAAACGTGGATCAGCCTTAAGGAAGGAAAAACATTAATGTTGATGATTGAAAAAAAAAGGATTTAACACAAACTATAAATGGGACCAGATTAACAAACAGGCATATACCATCTTATATTTTCATATATGGACTTAATTTTTACATCACGTAAAAGAGAAAGGTTCAAGGAACTAAATTTACACACAACCCCTTTGATTTTATCACTGCTTGGCAGTGAAAAGCTGGGTTGGAAAAGTGAGTTTTCGACTTGTGGTCATTTTTACACACTTAAGTGATTTCCGCATGACCGAGCAAACTATTTGGTCCTGAGGAGACATGTCGATAAACAATGTCGTATTATTACCACAGTACATGACAGTTCTTTGCTGTTGCTCTAACTTACCACGAATACCTACTGATTTTGTGATTTTATTGTTCAGTGCCCAATGAATTCAATATTCATTGATAGAAAACTTACCATTAGAGATCTTGTCAAGCCCACGACAGCAAATTTGGAAGCTGTGTACACAGGCAGTATTCCAAACGGGTGTATGCCTATACGCGGTTTAAAAATGATGGTCGAGAAGCTATGAGCAGTGAATAATTTCGATTGAAACAGAAAGTTTTATAATTTCTGTGTATTGATTTTACGCTGATGTCTGGACCTATACCAGTATACAGGGTGTATAAAATGGTAATCCCAAAACAATAGGTTTATAAGTAAAAGCTCTGAACTTGACTCTTAAAGTGGCTCCATCTTAAAGTGTAGTTCATAAGCTTTCTATATAGATACCTTGCTTGCATTTCTGCAGTCACGGATGACCGAGCATCACTAATTTAAAAACAATTGGCCGTAATAAACCGGAACCAATTGCAAGTACAAGAAGAAAGTCCTCGGTTTGATGTACCCGTCTGTCAGATATTTGGAATAATTTGAAGTCTGTGATTCAACGCATCTAAACTATAGCCTCTTCTTAAATACACACAATATTTGCTTGGATATATAAAGGAGATCTTGTCTGAAAAATAATGAAGCTGCTGCAAACTGCTCACTGACTGGATTGACTTGAAATATGTAAATCAACAAGTTAGAGAGGCCTGATATATTTCGTCTTTAGCAAAGACTTCTTCAGAGGCAAATGACACATGGACAAGAAACAAACATGCAGGGAACATACACGGACTGTAACTTTAATCCCATTATATAGGTAGAGGGGTACATCTAATCGATTATTTTAGACTTGATGCAAGTGGTTCCGTTTTAGTAGTGTCGAATTTTTTAGTCTTGCCGTACACCTTAGAGGGCGTTCTATAATCTTTACAAACCCGCAACGGATGCGATGTTGATGATTTTGCCTCCTGTACCGCCCTCTGCCGGGCTCATGTACTTAATGGCGGTGTAGGTCCCATAAGCCACCCCGGTCTATGAAAAAGAAATAAACAACACAAAGATTAAATCAACTATTATCATGTCTAAGACAGGTGATTCTGTTCAAACTCATGTTTCTGACAGCGTGCCAAACTCTTTCAGCTAGATGCTAGATAGCAGCTCAACAAAAGTATCATGTCTCTCCATTTGTCCGTTATATAGTTACGCTGACATTGTCTATTGCTCCTACATATATGACCGATTTCAAACAAACTTTGTCAAAAGTATCAGTAGCTCAGACCCAACATGCCACATGACCAAACTGGGGTCAAAGGTCATCATGGGGTCACTGTGTCAAAATCCAGATTTTTTTAATTGTTTTTTACCTCAAAACACTACTCCTTCCAGAAATTACATGGCACAATCACGTGACTCATGCATGAACACGAATTCGTTGGCCCGTAGCTTTCGAGATCTGATCGAGCTTTTTTTTTTAAACAACTCACTGTAAGAACATTCCATATTTTGTAAATTTCTGGCAGCAAAATACAAGATAACTTTGGAAAAGACTCTTTCGCTGCACACACAGATTTTAGTTAACTTGACTTAGATCGACCCTTGGCCTTCATTCACGAACTTTCCAACTGAGACCCTATTTTTGAGCGAATGGGGGTCTGATGTACAATTGGCGATAATCCATTTGCGAGTGAAATTTGAAAAACATCTGTACACTGACTTGATCCAATGCTTTGCACGTAATTGTGTCACGGTGTTCAATGAATGCATCTACTCACAACATTTACGTTGATGGTCTGTTCGATCTCTTTCTCGTTACAAAGTCCCGCGTTGTTTACCACGAGATTAATGGCCCCAAATCTCTCTTTTACCTTTGCAAACACGGCTGCAATAAAGAAAAACAAAAAAAACATCGATATGAATTTGGTTTGTGCGAAATGGGACTGGGATGCGATATTCTAGGAAAAAAATTGTTTTTACCAGCGGCGTGATTTTTCCAGTTCCTCGAAAAGAGCAATCGTCTTGGATTATTGAACTGTCCGTCCGTGTAACCATTGCTAATTGCTTGCGATTTTTTTTTATTCTATTTTAAATATCAATTTTGTTATTCCCCCCCTCCCTATTTATTATAGGTATTTATTGCTCAATCCTATATGCATTAAAAAGTATTTACGTCATTAAATCATTTTACGTTTACGAATGAAATAAAAGAAAGCTGCTATCGTAAAATTGCAATAAATAATTTATAAAAGCACCCGTCAGGAAAATTCACTTTTAAGGCCATATACTCTGTCAGTTTGGAATGTTTGTGTGTGTGCTCGGTTGACAGTTGATTTCGGCCGATTTGGATAAAATTCTTGCACGAATCAAAGTGGAATTTTAAAATTTGAATTGTTCTCGACATCATCCCGAGACTGACCTTCGACCTCCGCAGCCGACGCGACATCACACTTGACGAAGATGACCCGATCTCCCCCGAAGCGGTCCGACAGTTCCTGAGCCGTTTTCAAACCCAGCGGTTCATTCACGTCCGCAATGCACACACCCTAGCACATAATTGAAAACCAAAGAAACGGTGCGCTTTGAATTGGCCCTTAAGCTATGAAAAACCTTTCAAAAATTTAGACTCTTGTGATGGAAAAGTCTTAAAAATCAAATGAACCGCTAAAATTTTGGGAATCAAAATGGAACGCACAGGCCAATAATATTAAGCTTTTTGAAAACTATCTGACGGGACATTTGTCATGCAGCTACCACCCCCCAACCACCCCCACCCACCCCCACCCACCCTAGCCCGACTGCGTCTGGCCGTACAGTACTATCGCAAGCTCTGTAGTACGGCCAGACGCCCGATGCTTCCACAGAGACTGAATTTTGTTGGCCGCCGATGTAGCGATTTTGCTACATCTTTCGATCGCGATTATCTTTTCATCCAGGACACAAATTTCCAAAGTTAAGGTTCGTAGTCGTAGAGCAACTCATACCTTATCGAAAAAACGTTCTTTGGTCTCAATATTTTCATCCATCTGGCCACAAGACGAGTTTCAGTCATCAGATTCCACAAATGTCGTCCCCCATGCGATCCCCCATGCGATTTCAAAATGGCGGCCGCGCTGTAATGTATGCAATATGCAGGCGCGCCCGCGCAAACTCATGAATATGCATAAACAGTCTGTGACGTATGACCTCGTGTTTTTGGACGTGCGTGCGGCGGGGCCGTACGGTCATACGTCACAGACTGTTTATGCATATTCATGAGTTTGCGCGGGCGCGCCTGCATATTGCATACATTACAGCGCGGCCGCCATTTTGAAATCGCATGGGGGATCGCGTGGGGGACAATATTTGTAGAATCTGATGACTGAAATTCGTCTTGTGGCCAGATGGATGAAAATATTGAGACCAAAGAACGTTTTTTCGAAAAGGTATGAGTTGCTCTACGACTACGAACCTTAACTTTGGAAATTTGTGTCCTAGTGAGGTACATTAGTAACAAAAATGCTAAGGATCGTTACACAGTGGACAAAAGCACCATTTTTTCACCAAAGCATCTCCATGGTATACCTTTTCGGAAAAAAAAATTGGATGATGGAAAGGGCATGTATGACGTCATTATGACGTCATCAGCTAATTATTACATGAAAAAATATAAATTAATAATAGCATCTCAACAACAAATTTGGTATCAAATTAAAGGGGACAACAAGATCTTTCATTTGAGTGGTATGTCTTTGGGATGGAATATAGTTGAGGGTGATTTTGTGGGTCAAAAAAACGTTTTTGGTCAAAAGACCTGTTTTTTCGGCTAAAATCATGGATTTTAGGTAGTCACTTTGACACCTTGTTTTAACATGCAAACAGTATGTGGTATTGTGAGATGTTGTTTTTAAGTCAGAGAGAAAGGCTCAAATTCTATGCCGAAAGAGTTTTTGTAATTGATTATTAGTATCTTAAATGTTTAAACATGTTCCAAAGATAAGCGGAAAAGTGAGGTACCTTAGTGATAAAATCGTGACACGGGTGGACAAAAGCACCATTTTCACACCAAAGCATCTCCATTGTTTACCTTTTCGAAAACAAGGTAGGATACAAAAATTGGATGATGGGAAGGGCCATTTATTACATCATTATGACGTCATCGGCTAATTATTACACACTTATACATTAAAATTGAGATATTAGTAAGGAATAAGCCATGGATCGTTTTTTTTACATTTAATATACGTTTCTGAGATCAAGGAAATCAGTGCAGTTGCCAATTTTGTTCTTAGTTCTTTAAAAGATTTAAATACAAATAGTTTGATAAAATGAGGGTTGTTTTCTAATTTAATGTATTAAATTAAACATGTATGTACATGTACATTTGACCCTCGCTCCTATCCCCTGTTGTGATCAATGATTCGTTAAAATGCAATGTCTACGTCATGATTATCTCATAAATGTTACCTCAGGAATGATGCCACGAGGCATTATTTTCCACAAAAGTTTCTACTGTCCCTTCGGCTCCGTATTCTACATTAACTGGCAATGCATTTATTGCCCTAAACCCTTCAACATTAGCCAGGAATTGAGCATATACATCTCCGGCGTTACAATTTAAACCTTTTTGTGGACAACGTAGTTTTGCTGGTGTAGTTTGCATGCAGATAATGCAAGCAGTCCAATCCATGATGACTGTCCTGAAATACGATAGAAACAGTTCACATAAGCAATAAAAAGGTAGAATGTTCAAACCAATTATACGTTCCAATGTTGCAAAATAATACGTTTTGTGGAAGTTTGTAAACTTGCTAAGGTATATTTTACGCAAGATGAATTATATCTACGATTTCTACAAAGACTTCTGTTCATTTTTACCAAAATCTCTAATAATTAATAAACAAGACTACAGATGAAGCTTTTTTAAAGATAATTTATTTGCACGATCTCAGTCGCAATCAAGCTTTGTGGAAACAAGAAAGGATAAACTACTCACACAGTGAACCTTCAGAGATCCTCTGCTCGTGTCACACAGAAGATGATGTCTGATGGATACTTCAATAGGATAGACGGTCCATCAACGACAAGGATGGTGCATTTAATCGAGAAACACACTTGTGCTTGTGCATCATGGATAATTGTTTGTCTTGAGAATAAGGTTCGATTGTCCGAATGGGCAATACGGTTCGTCAGTATGACTCTTCGGACTATCGGACCTTACTGTTGATTCGGACTATCGGACCTTATTGTCGATTCGGACTATCGGACCTTACTGTCGATTCGGACCATCGGACCATCATAGAGTCTTTTCGGACTATCGAACCTTATTGTCAAGTTCGGGCTATCGAAACCTCGGACTAATGAACGTTATTTTCAAGCCCGCTGGAACAAACTTTTGCCAGGGGGTGCTGGAATTTCTAAAGGACGGACAAAATTAATGCGAACGCGGAGCGCAAAGCCCTTACGACGTGGCTTAAAAGGCTCCTAAAAGTTTTGGAATATGGATGCTCTGTGGTGCAATATGAGGCGATTCCTAGCCACTTTCATATGCCTTTTTTAGAAAACGTTTTTTTGAGATTATGAAGACAATTTATTTCACTTTTTTGTTTAGAATATACTGTTGCTCTTATAACGTTTCTACTGTACTGAAAAGTCGAAAACCCTGTATTTTTATCTCCATTCTTTGTTCCATTTAATTCTGGACAAAGAATTGTATCATTATGCATGACATCGCATGTAAATATTTTTGTTGCTAGGCTGCTTTCTTACATTTAGTAAACACTGTCGTGTATGTTTTGTTTTATTTTCCGAGCCCTTACGGCGTGGGGCCACAGGGCCAAGGGCCTGCTTTAAGGCCCCTGAAAATGTTGGATTCTGGATGCACTGTGATGAAATATACTGAAGTATATACTTAAACTTATAAAACCCGAAAGGGTGTTTTTTTTGTTTAAGTTAAAACAAAATGGTTCCACTGGAAGCGTGTGAATTTCTGTTCATAAAAATATTCAAATAGGCCTAAACGATGTAGCTCTTGATATATTTGCAGTGTTATTTGTTTGTTACAGGGAATGGCAAATATAAAAGACTAACAGACCAAATCCATCTTTATGTTTATGATCGGTAGGTGACAAGTTTGGGGCTAGGCAAGGATTTATCGGTCTACTGAGTTTTTATGAGAAAAAATTGCAAAGACTAACACATGAATAGCTTTTTTATTAAAACGAAACTACACTGGAACTGGTTTCAATGGAAGCCCGTCCCACTCCTATTAGGTTGTGATGTGTGTGAACCTTGCTATTTGTTAATGTTGAGTACAGAATGCTAGCAACGTCAATGAAACTTTTAAATGAAAAGAAAAACCTTCAGGGGAAAGGTATGAACTTTGCCCCTATTAAAAGATCGAATGAAAAAAATCGTGGCAAGCATAATCAACTTTGCCACCATTGTCATTGCCGAGGTTATTTTTTTCGGGTCAAAGCTTCCATCATGGCGGAAATATCATAGACATGTCATGATTTTAGATACATTGAGAGAAATATCGATTCTGCACTGCCTGAAAATTTAGAAAATACCACCTCCTGATATTTTACAGTGTTACTTTGTGCTAGACGTTCGAAGCGCCGCGACTTTTTTAGCAAACGTTTTTTTGAGATTATAAAGACAATTTATTTCACTTTTTTGTTTAGAATATACTGTTGCTCTTATAACGTTTCTACTGTACTGAAAAGTCGAAAACCCTGTATTTTTATCTCCATTCTTTGTTCCATTTAATTCTGGACAAAGAATTGTATCATTATGCATGACATCGCATGTAAATATTATTGTTGCTAGGCTGCTTTCTTACATTTAGTAAACTCCGTCGTGTATGTTTTGTTTTATTTTCCGAGCCCTTACGGCGTGGGGCCATAGGGCCAGGGGCCTGCTTTAAGGCCCCTGAAAATGTTGGATTCTGGATGCACTGTGATGAAATATACTGAAGTATATACTTAAACATATAAAACCCGAAAGGGTGTTTTTTGGTTCAAGTTAAAACAAAATGGTTCCACTGGAAGCGTGTAAATTTCTGTTCATAAAAATATTCACATAGGCCTAAACGATGTAGCTCTTGATATATTTGCAGTGTTATTTGTTTGTTACAGGGAATGGCAAATATAAAAGATTAACAGACCAAATGCATCTTTATGTTTATGATCGGTAGGTGGCAAGTTTGGGGCTAGGCAAGGATTTATCGGTCTACTGAGTTTTTATGAGAAAAAATTGCAAAGACTAACACATGAATAGCTTTTTATTAAAACGAAACTATACTGGAACTAGTTTCAATGGAAGCCCGTCCCACTCCTATTAGATTGTGATGTGTGTGAACCTTGATATTTGTTAATGTTGAGTACAGAATGCTAGCAACGTCAATGAAACTTTTAAATGAAAAGAAAAACCTTCAGGGGAAAGGTATGAACTTTGCCCCTATTGAAAGATCGAATGAAAAAAATCGTGGCAAGCATAATCAACTTTGCTACCATTGTCATGGCCGAGGTTATTTTTTTCGGGTCAAAGCTTCCATCATGGCGGAAATATCATAG
>JASAOE010000094.1:0-25000 GCA_029964075.1 Patiria pectinifera | reverse complement strand
TGCAGCAACAGCAACAGCAACAAGCTGCAAATCAGCAGCAACCTTTGAATTCGCAGCAGCAACCTCCAGCTCAACAGAAGCTGCCATCACAACAGCAAAATCTACAATATCAGCAGCAGGAAAAGCCTGTACTAAATCAGCAACACGTGCAACAGCATCAACCCGCACAGACCCAGCAACCTCTCCAACAGAACCAACAACTTTCCAATCAGCAGATACACCACCAACAGAAAGTGCAACCGCAACAACAGACCTTACAACAGCAAACCCAACCGCCCCTTACTCAACAACAACAGCAACAGCAGCAACCTGACACCAAACCCCCAAAGATACCGGAGCCTCCCAAAACTATGCAGCACCAGCAAGCACAGCAGCCACAGCATCAGCAGCAGTCACCCACACAGCAGCAACAACAACAGCAGCAGCAACCAGCATCTCAGCAGCAAAATACAGCAGCATCCAGCTCAAGTCCTAAATCGTCAGCATCTAAGACACCAGGCAAAGAGGCAGATGACAGTAAAGACTTGGCCGATGAGTTTGCTCCAATTCCCCTGGCAGTACCACCTCTTCAACAGCCAAAGATTGAAGGTAAGATGAAAAAAACCCCAGATTTTACCCTATTAACATCCTGAAACGCTGGTCCAGGTATATAGAGAGGACAATAAGTTCATAATATAACTTTCTTTGAAATCTTTTTTTTGTGTGCATGCTCTTCTCACCCTCTGATATATGGTTTTTGTTTATTCGAGCCAAAATATATCCAACATCTAATCACCGAATTATCATGTTTAAAAGTATTCTGTGATGCTGTTGTTGATGACTTGTCAGTTTCTTCCCAATTATTCTGGACTTTTTAAATGAAATGCTCAGAACTTTATAAATCTTTAAAATGAATTGTACACTTTGCCTCCTACGTGTTGCTGTATGTGTAAGTATGCATGTAACATCCTGACTGTCCATGCAAATACCGCTATTGATATTACATTTTCAAAACAATTCAGTGGACTGTTTGCAATGTCAAGCTTTGGAATGCACAGTTGTATAGATGATACCGTTTTACATATATATGTACTTTTCTAGATGATGAAACTTTGTTCGGCAAAAGACCACAGGATCCAAAGGAGGCTGAAGTTTGGGAAAAGGGTAAGATAATTAATGAATGATGTACTTGTAGAACGCCATGGTCCAGTGGTTAGGCCCCCCAAAAAAGTCTCCGGTTTCTGGTATGGAGCTTGCCCCAAAAGTGGTGCGGCAGCGCTGATTTTTTTTTTTTTTTTTTTTTTACTTTTTTTTTCTTCAAATGTCGGCTGATAACTGCAAATGATGCCCAACTAAATTTAGTGCAAATTATATGGGAGTCCAGAGAGGCCACATAAAGCTTATACTCGATCGTATAACCTCATCTAAAAACACGTTAAAATTGTGCAGCAGCAGGATTCCAGTCAAACCAGTGAGTTTGGCAGTTTTTAGACATCATCTTACATTGAAAAAAAACTTCTTCATTTTGCCGACGCTCATGGCTACAGCGACACGTTGCGTACATTTGTATACCAGAAGCCGGAGACTTTTTTTTTTTTTGGCCTTACGGTGTTTGACTCATATATGAAGGTGCTTGGGTTCAAACCCTGCCAGGAACATGGTGTTTGTGCCCTTGGGCAAGACACTTAGCTACAATTGCCTCTCTCCACCCAGGAGTATGAATGGGTACCTGTGAGGGTCAAGGACCGATTGAGCACCGATATGTTATTGTTATTTATTACTGTAACAAAAAATGTTTTGAAATAGACATGGGCAGATTTTCATTTTTTTTTACGATGTGCTTAACCCTAACCTACCTCAATCCTCCAAAATCCTCTAGGTGGTTTTTGAGGATTTTGAAGGATTTAATTCAATTCAAATAGCCATTTATTTCCATATACATCAAAATACACAATAGTAAATGATTATTGATGACAATTATACAAAGATACATGTACATACAGAGAGAAAATTTGAGGCTGAATGGCAAAAATTGTCGGCTGATTTTGGAGGATGCATTGTGTCGAGTTTGTAGGATGTACCCGGCATTGTGTATGTTCAGCCATGCATAAATGATCCCTGCATTATGCTCGATATCATCCGCACTGCTTCTGAATGTCATTGGCACTGCCTCAACCCATAACAGTGATGGTTGGAGGATTTTGAAGGATTGAGGCAGTGATCACCCCTCCACTGAACAAATTCAAGGAATAACAGATGAGTTTGGAGGATTGAGGCTGAATCCAATTTGTACATGGTGGCACAGTCAACGCATTTTGCAAGATTGAGGATGGTTCCTTGCCAAAAGGGCTTAGGGGGTTTAATAGGATTAAGGGGGTTTAATAGGATTAAGCATCCCATACAGTGTTCTGTTAGTTAGACGTTCATCTCATCCTCATGTCACTTGTTTGGTACTCCAGCAATTTGTGTATGCTTTTATGTAATGGACCGATCCAGTAAGCTCCGCCCAGTGCGCATGTGGGTAAATGAACATGTGCTCCTCTCCAATGCCACGCTGCATTTTCCTTCCGCGCGCATCATACGCGCGTGCACGCATGTCGGACTTTAGTGCACGCACGTCGGACATAAATCACGGCTATGATTGGTCAGAACACCATGGGGCGGTGCTTACTGGATCGGTCCACTGACCGCATGAAGAATTTTGAACATGAAATGAATTTTCCCTTTTATGGATGCAGCTAATAAGATGTACAAGGATTCATTGCCATTGATCAATGGAAGCAAAGAAATGATTACACGGTAAGTTCATGTATTTATGATTGTTGTCTGTTTCCTTTGTATAACTGCTCAAGTCAATGGGTTCCAACTAAAGTAAGGTGTAAGCGTACAAGTACTCCCTTAAAGGTATTATTTGCAGCTATCCAAAAAGTGTACTTGGTTTAAAGAAAGTAACTGCACTAAACTCCCTGTGAAATTATTCTTTCTGGCGTGCTGTCCTTTTGAAGAAAACAATAAAAGAAGGTCATTTCCAAAGATACATCTAAAGACGCATTTTTTTGGAAATTTCCGTTTGTGCACTTTAATTCGTTAGTTCAGTGGGTGACATTGCGTAGCTGTAATCGGCTGAATAAGGACGTGTCCCGGATGCTGAATTCGGGCCCAATTCAAAACATGACTCGGCAACTTTTGAATTGAAATAGAGATATTGTTTTCTCAGAATATACAGCATTCCTTGAGCTAAATCTTCATCAGGTTATTTGTTTAGCACCCTTCTTTAGATTTTGAGCACTTTGTTGCTTCAAACGATGATGTGCTCTACTTTAATATACACAAGCGGTGAAGACATTCAGAATGAAATAATCATGCATGTATGTGTGCTTATGTGTCATGTGTGTGTGCTCTTGTATGGCATTACGATTGAGGGCAGACCCACAAAAGGATATAAAAGATAAGTAAGATTTGAGGCTTTGCATGGTGGAGATGCTAAATAATGAAAGGTTTGCGGAAACACCATGTGCGAATAATTTCTCAACTAAGAGAATGGTTCTGGTTCTTTTCAGAACCATTCTCTTAGTTGGGAAATTATTCGCACATGGCGTTTCTGCAAACCTTTCGATATAAATGATCCTTTCATTTCCTCGAACGACGGTGCTTTTGTTTGAAGCTGTCCTCAATCCTACGCTTACGTGCTTAGTCTATGGGAAAGTGTTAAAGTACACTAAAGGGAAACACAATAGGTTGTCCTCAGGCGTATAGTAAAACACGACTGTGTGCGTCCACACATGACAGGAGCTACGATTCAGGCATGTACATGTAGTACATGTAGGTACGAAAGGCTCAGTGCATTTAATGATTCATTTTTCGAGTATACCAATTTCCATTTGATCAAAAATTCATATATTGAGTGTTTCAGGGGGAGTCTGGTTCAGCATGTGAGTAATTATATAATACATGCAAATAACACACAAAACTGCATGTTGTAATCATAACAGCGTCTCAATTTTAGGAAAAATTAGAGCTGCATGTACGGTAGTAGCAAGCAGTGCATTACAAAAAGTTACAGCAATAGAAAATTGAGAAAGACAGTTTGGAAATCCACAAGTCTTTTTTTTCTGTTATGTTTGATGCAGACAAATTATTCAATAATTTATCAATTATTGTATTACATGTACTTGTTACATGCATGTATGCACAATGCTGTTGGGGTTGATAGCGACTGAGTTTGAATGATCTGTTCTTGGACTTTCCAAATTTCCAAAACATTCAGATGTTTTGAAAGAGGATTATCCACCAACAATTTGTGACCATTTGAGCAACTGCAATCCGATGTTGCTAAAAGGCCAAGTTTCTGAAGTCCACTTCTGAAAACTTTCATATTTCATTTAAATTTGTTTGCATGTGCCTTTAATTTTAGTCCCAAGTAAACGTTGAAACTTTTTTCGTCATTTAAGGCAACTGCCGATTCTAGATCCGAAACACAGCAGATAACAGAAACTTCCATAAATTTTAACAATCAAGTAATCAACTGAAAGAATTCTGTCAGTTTTGGTTTTGCTGATTTATATTCACAGAGCAAGTCACAATTATCCACTCAATTAAAATTTAAAAAATCTTTGCCTTTTGTTCTTTTCCCCTGAAAATAGAGGTTATGGATTATTACGGGATGCAGCGTACCTCGACCAATCAAAAGCCCAGGAGTTGGTCGGCTATTCATACCTCGTGGGTAACCATCTACCCATGAACCGAAGCGGGGCTGAAGATATATTCCTCCGACTTGCTGAGAAAGGGATACCAAAAGGCCAAACGGTAGGGCATTGACCGAGGCCAGTAGCCGGGGAAAGGTTGCGGGATCAAACAGCCCAACCCAAATCCGGCATGGGACATTTTTTTAGCAGTATATTTTCAATGGTATAACAACTGTGAAAATAAAATTTTCAAGTATTTTTACTGGCTTTTAACCCTAACGTACCTGAATCCATCAAAATCCACACTCGGGTTTTGGAGGGTTTTGGTGGATTCAGCATACCTCTATATTGAAAAAGTTGGGGGATTTTGATGGATTCAGGACAGTAAGCCAAGTGGTACTGTAGGATTTTGATAGATTCAGGATACCTCCATATTGAGGGATAATAATGATGTAGCGCCGTGAGCGTTCGTACATGGTGGATAAGTACCCAACATTATTATTATTATTATTATTATTGAGCAGTTGGGGGACACTGATGGATTCAGGATCTCAACATTTTGACTCCTTGGCTATATATTTGGTGTGTACGAGGTATACAATGTATGTACCACACTGATGAATTCTGATGGACTCACTGGTGGATTCTGATGGACTCAGAACACCAACATTTTTTGCATGACAAAACTGGTGGATTTTGGCGGATTCAAGATACTTTCTAGTAAAAGTGCTCAAGGGGTTAGGGATAAAGTGAAGTTGGAAGCCACGTCTCCGGCTCACATTTAGAGGGCAATTCCATGCAAAAGTGGACATGACTGAAAAGTAAAAAGTTTAAGAAATCTTCAGAACTACGAGCATCACAACCTCAAATGTGGTATCAAATTATGATATGGCAGATAGGTGCATTTGATGACACAAGCGTGGCAAAAGAGGATGTCATGAGAAATGTATTTGGCTATTGGGCTCCGTGTGCCAACAACAGAGTTTTTACAACTTTGGACAGAACACAGTGTGTGCGTACTGTACTGGTTCACGCCCAAAGTACCCACGCCTTATTTATCCTGAATGTGCTCAAAGCTAAGCCATAGCTTCTTCGCACATGAGCGTCTTCGCACATGTTCTAATTTGACTTACAATGGTCTCCCAAACTAATCCCGCCCCCAATAACTGTGGATCATTCATAATTTGCAGTGGATGGACTGGGAACCAGTCTAGGTCTCCTCCAACTCTCCTGTTCTGGCCGTTGTAGGTGAACTTGTGCACAGGGCCCATAGTGCCATCGCGAATTTGTCCTTTGAAAAGCTTTCCTGGGTGAACTCAAACTTTAAACCTAATATTTACTAGTGCGGACGTGTTAACCACTCCACCACAGAATATACCAGGATCTGCTAGCCATTTCAAACATGGTCTTAGTTTCCCTCTATCAAAAAGAAGGGATCAATGCATTAAATGGATTTTTTAGCAGAGCTTTTACTGGCATTCATAGTGTGGAGCAAGAGGAAAAAGTTTGGTTTTCTTTCTTTACAGGGTTTAGGCTTCCTGTTTGCCAACGGCATCAGCTTCAACTCCAGCCAAGCCAAAGCTCTGGTCTTCTACACCTTTGCTGCCCTAGGGGGTGACCCCCACGCCCAGATGATTCTGGTAGGTTGGATATGCTACCAACATGTGATTTTCACTTTCTGTCCAGGTCAGGCTCTCTGACCTGGTGCTGATTTCATGAAACTCCTAACGTCTTATCTTAGGACTTAAGACGAGTCCCCGCTCTTAAGATCGATCTTAGCTAAGAATCATCCTTAGACCGATTTCCCTAAACACATCTTAAACAATACGCATAAAAACTACCAATTTGATGGCAGTTTCATGTTTAAGACGAGTCCCCACTCTCAGATCGATCTTAGCTAAGAAGCATCCTAAGACCGATTTCCCTAAATACATCTTAACAAGATGCAAAAAAGTACCAATTTGATGGCAGTTTCATGTTTGTTTTTCTTTACGAAACAGCCATTGAAAAGAAACGCGCAAAACAAATTTCCCGCGCAGGCGTAGAACATGAACTTTCGCCAGAAAAAGTACTGTACTCAATCGATTTCATACGTAAGGAAGTTCTACACAAGATACGATAGAGTCATTCTTGCTCCCCGTTGCATAACTCTATTTAAAAAAGTTGACCAGATGTTGGCATAGGCTACCGGTATACTTAATTTTAAAAAAAAATGTTTTACTCCCCGTACCCACTTATCAGAAATCTTTTCAAACCTGTTTAAACAGCGGTTTTCTCCCTCCAAACTATTACTCTAGGTCGTCACTCGTCTTTAACGGCAATGATTTCCAGACAATATACAAATTAAAGCACTCATTAACGAGTTTAGCCACGTGGCTAATAAAGGAAGTTAGGACGTGTTGAAACAGTCTCAAGTTTGGTCAAATCTATCCCAGGACAAGTCGAAAGTTAGGACGAGTATTAGACGCGTCTTAGCGTTTCGTGAAATCGGCCCCAGGACAGTGCATTTTATAGTGACGTAATTGTGTGTGTTGAAAACTTGTTAACAGACAGCAAATGTACTCTATAACTTTAGGATATATTTTATGGAATTATCAACTGAAATGTCAAGTACTTTCCAGAGTATTGTCTCAACAGTGACTAAACTAGTGAGAACTACAATTGTGCTTACATTTTATGGGAAGTAGATTACAACATTCTGATAAGTATATTATAACGTTATGATTTTACGATTGCCTTAGTAACATGCTTTGTTCACGTGGACTGCTGCAGTGTGCATAACTCGGTACCGGTAACCATGGTTCCACCTAGATAACTTCCGAGTGAGGTCACAACTTTTTAAGTGTATTTGCCAGGCACGGTCCAGAATTAATTCCCAGGGATCTAGAATCATCAGCTACTATAGAGAGTTGATTCCAACTGAAGCAGGCACGATTCTGATTCCAATTTGTAATATCTTGATGTGGATTGTCCAAACCTTAATAATACATTTCACTATAATTCAACCATGGTGTAGGGCGCAGCCTTGTTTGTACATGTAACTTCAGTTTGAAAGCCTTTTTTTTCTCTTGTGTTTTCCTCCTTTATAGGGTTACCGTTACTGGTCCGGCATTGGGGTGACTCAACATTGTGAGACTGCACTGACATACTACAGGAAAGTTGCCAATACAGGTGAGTCTACAGCCTAGCATGTGATTCCGTATCTTAGAGCTCTTAACTGTTGAAAACAGTCACTTGATTGATCTTGACTGAAAAGACAACTTTGCACAGAATGTATGTTTGCATAGGAGAGTTAAAGGGAAAATACACAACATGCAAAACATGAAAATGAAACTACCACGTTTTTACCTAATATATTTGTTGGTAAGTGACAGTCAAAGCAAAGTGTCCTCAAAACATGCTATACCTAAGCCCTTTCCCTTTTCAAGAATTTTGGTATTTTATTTACATTTCCAACGGTGGTCGGCAACCCACCAAAAAAAAATAAAAATTTTTCAACTTTACTGCTCCAAATTTAATTTTTTCATTCAAAATTTGTTTGCTATTAGTTACATTAGTTACAACGGATGCATCAGGCCAGCTAGACAGGTTCCTTACATACATGTACAATTTTCCACATCATCAAAATTGATCAATTCATCTTTTAGTAGAGTCAAGAACCCAGACTTGATGATGTTTTTTTTTTTTTTTTTTTTTTTTTTTCATTTTTAAAAACAAACAATATGTCAGGGTAACAATATTTCATCTATCATACTTACCCCTCAAGTAGTTCATTTCTGAAAATTACAGCAAAAGCAAATAATGTACATTCCCTTTAATGCATACTGAAGACAACAACACATGTGATGCATCCATGCATTTATTTGTGCATCATGTATCACTTTTTGCGTGCGCGCAACACTGAGATGCGCAAATTGATGCTAATGTGACCTCATTTAACAGCAAAATTCAGACCATACTGTGATAGGGAGGACTTTGTGTACATCGTCTTCCAAACTGTTATGAGATACATTGTCTATATTGTTGTACCAAGTAACTGATGAGTTGTTCAAAGAATTTCCTTGGTTTCTGTTTGATAATGACCTTCCTGCTTATAATATGTATAACATTATGAGAGTTCCAATTGTCACATTGTGCAGCAGTGTCACAGCTAAATAGTCTACAGTTTAAAGATATAGTCCATCATTTGTAATTTGTGCATTTTGTTCGTTTGAAGCAGCAAAAGTGTTCAAAGTCTAAATAAGGATACTGAACAACTAACCCGATGAAGTTTCAGCTCAGCTTCAACTGTATATTCCGAGAAAAACAGCATTCTAAGATCTCAATTTCAAATCAAAAGTTGCTGAATCATGTTTTGAATTGTTTTGAATTGCAGCTATACGCGATGTCATGCACTGATCCGACGAATTATAGAACCCGCGCGCCTGTGCGTCGAGCCAATGCTTGCGCGTGCTGCATGCGCCGAATAACAAAACGAACTACTAATTTAAATTTTCCTACGGTGCGTAGACGCACCGTTGGAAAGGCCTTCTTTCGTTGATTACTTCAAAATGATAGCACAGAGAAGATATTCACACAGTTTTAGTCCACTTACTATCTTTCAACCAAGTATGTTTTTCAACAATAATACGCCAGTTACTTTTCGGATGGCTGCAAATGATGGACTACAGCTTTAATAACAGACAACATAGCTCAGTGGAACATTATTTTTACTCAACTGCACTACGGTTGAAAACATCTTCTATATTAGTCTTAACTCTTCATTCTTGCTTCGTTATGGGTTTTTTTTATGAACGTGTAGTTGCAGACCAAGTCTCCCACAGCGGTGGATCATTGGTGCAGCGGATCCGACTGTATGATGAAGATGAGAGTACAGGATCCCATGGAAGTGTGTTGGATGAGGACCTGATTCAGTATTACCAGTTCCTGGCAGACAAGGGGGACACTCAGGCCCAGGTAATACCATGACTTATGAGGTTGCCCAAGCCTTGGCTTTACTCCAGCTTAGGCTTCAGGCTGCGGTTTCATAATTTTAGGGCCTGGACATGGGAGACAGAGGCTCAGTATTAGGTATGAGTATTTGATATGAGCACTACAATTAAACAAACACACAACCTTGGCAACAACATAAGGTGAACACTCCTCTTAAGACCAACCCGACCAACCATATAGGCCACTCGGGTTGGGACACACCATTTTGGAGAGTTTGCCCTGGGGGATTAAGACTCTTAACCGCACTGATCCTACAATCGGTTCCATAAAGGAGCGAAGGTCACTCTGCCTGAGAGATTTCAAGCATATTATTTCGTTGCTAAATTCAATCGTAAAGTATTATCATGATGATGTACCTGAAATGTTGACTTGTTGAACTGTGAAAATCAGTGAATAAATGGCCGAGAACGATCTTTTACTGCTATGCTAGCATAAACCACAATCACCAGAAAGTATAGTTCCAGAAAGCAGTGTGGCCAACAGGTGGTAGTTCATTTAACCTTGAAGTGATTATCTGGGTGGGGCTGTGGAGCAGGGAGGGGAGTTTGCTTTACCTAAGGGCTCCCCAGGGGCTCCCAACAGAGGTCCAAAATGGTGTGTGAAACTAGCCACTTTCTTAAGTGGGCCGTTTTCGTCATGAGTCAGCATTAAGCAACACTTTTGTGGTTTGTCTGTGTTTTCAAACAGTACCACCGTATCCAACATTGTTTTTCTTGAGCAATTTCCGACAATGTTTTCGCTGCAGGAGAGTGGCAGAAACCAGGATAGTCAACAGACAAATCCTAATCCGAATTATGGCCAAAAGGAGGAAAAGAAGCACATCACAGAGCATTGCCAACTATGTTGTTGAGAGGAGCATAAGAATTCTGAACCTCTGCTTCTTGGCCACTCACCTTCTGTTTTCATCTTACACACCATGTTACAAAATAGCGTGCGCTAAAAAAAAAAAAAACATTTGGATTGTGGGATATGTCATATGATCACCACTTATTTACATACATTTGCATTGAGTTCGGCTCATGACTAGAGTGACATTTGAAATCAAGACGCTCCTAAGTCGTTGACAGTCGATTTTTCGCCATCTAGCGTGTCTAATCCCTCTAATTGTTTCAGACGTTAGATTTTTTATGTACTTCATTCAAACCTTGGAATGCCAGTTTGAAATGGGGGTAAAATGCTCTGCAAGAAATTGGTTAATCTGCAAGAATTGGTTTGGGTCATCACAGTGTCAAATGGACTTGAAATGCTCTATGCTGGACGTTTACAATGCAAATGATGTGCAAGACAGTTTCGAATAATGCGAATGATGTCATATTCGTTGTTACATATATTGACATGCGTTCTGTTTCGAATGATGCGAATGATGTCATATTCGTTGTTACATATTTTGACATGCGTTCTGTTTCGAATGATGTCATATTTGTTGTTACATGTTTTGACATGCGTTCTGTTTCGAATGATGCGAATGATGTCATATTCGTTGTTACATATTTTGACATGCGTTCTGTTTCGAATGATGTGAATAATGTCATATTCATTGTTACATGTTTTGACATGCGTTCTGTTTCGAATGATGCGAATGATGTCATATTTGTTGTTACATATTTTGACATGTGTTCATAACAGAATTCAAGACATGACATTGCAGTTTTGATTGTTGTTATCGCTCAGGTTGGGCTTGGCCAGCTGCACTATCAAGGTGGACGTGGTGTACATCAGAACCACATGGTAAATACCACTTTCGAAATTTGCTGTGGTAAAATGCAATACTAGAGAAGTATTGGGTTAAGTTGTTGCAGTCTTATTTTACTGCATGTTCAACTATCTTAAATTTTAGGAGTTGACATCACCTAAAGTAGTGTCTCCTAACATTGAACACTTTTGTTCCTCTAGTACCTTGCCTAAGTAATAGTTTTACTCTAAATTGCTCAGAAACTGAAATTCAGGGATATTCAAAGTGCATGTATCCTTGTTAAAAAATCTTGAATTTCCTGACCCACAAGAGAAATGTTACATGTACACATGTATTGTTATGTGATTGCCTTTTTTAATTTTTGGTGAAGTATACAGTTAACCTTTTTAAAATGACCCAAGAAATATTGAAAAATATATTTTCTGGCAAACATTAAGTTGGTTATGCAGATTGAGATAATTAGGATTAATCAAATTTCTATTAACCTCACGGAAATTCTTACAAGAAAACAAACTGCCCAGTTTTGTGCCGAATGTTCAACACATTTTTGAACTTCTGGACTAAATTTCATAAGTACTTGTTAACATGATTTCCATAACAATTTTGTTAATATTAGCGTACCAGTATTCAGCTAATTGAATTGGAAGCTTGTCAACTAAGGAGTTTGGCAACACTCCATCAGAAACTTTGGAAGAAAAGTCCAAGTGTACCGGGTTTAAGAAACTCATAACAATTGAGGCCAGAATTTTGGGATTAGTTGTAGTCATGTTGAATCACATGTTGTATGCGTTTGTTGTGGTCTGACCTAGAGTGTCTCATCCTTGTTCAGCATTTCTTATTGAGGTTCTGTCAGTGCTCTTCAATTTATTTTCTTCAAGCCTTTGATAGAAGAAAGGGCTCATATTTTGGTTTGCTTTTGTGCACATACGGATCCGCCTTGTGAGTAGACTAGTTCCTGGGGCCGATTTCACGAAACTCTAAGACACGTCTTAGGAAGGGTTAATTGTCTTAACTCAGGAATAGTCCTAGGATAGATTTCCCAAACTTCAGGCGCGTTCAACACGTCCTTAACTTAATTAGCAATGCGGCTGGACTCGTCTTAACTTCAGATCGATCTGAGGGTTGTCTTAACTCATTAATGCGTGCGTTAATTTTGATAATAATCTGGAAATATTGTAATATGTTCTCATTAAAGACGAATGTTGGCCTAGAGTTATAGGAAGAAAACCGCTGTAGAAACAGATTTGTACAGATTTCTGATATGTGGGTTGGTTTATTAAAAAATAAGTTATTTACAAAATTTAATTATAGACTAACAACTAGTCGACTTTATAAAAATAGAGTGATGAAACGGGGAGCAAGAATGACTGTATCGCAAGCTTGTGTAGAACTACCTTGCATGTGAAATTTATTGAGAAGAGAAGTTTTTCTGGCTAAGGTTCGTGTTCTGTACATGCGTGCATGGGAAATTGGTGTTGTGCGTTTCTTTTCAATGACTTCTTCGTCAAGTGGTAAAAACAAACATGAAACGGCCATCGAATTGGTAGTTTTGATGCGTGTTGTTAAGACCTTTTTTTTTATGACCTGCTCACATTAAGGAGCACCCTGATGAAAACAAGCAGAATATCCCATGGGGATAGCTAAGTGCTTGTTTCAACATACCATCCCACAATAAAAAAAAAGAAGAGGAACAATGGTTACTGGACTATGCCTCACTCACTAGAAAGTGAAGAGAGACATGTCTATTTAGCATCACACTGCAGTCACATTTGCCCTCAACTGATTCTTTACTTAATGCGCTTATTTACTCTACATTTGAAGGACTGCATGCCCTGGTAGTGAAATCGATCTTAGAACACGTCTTAGCTACTAAAGATCAATTTTATTCTTAGAGCGGGGACTCGTCTTAAGTCCTAAAATGAGTAAGTAGCAAGATAAGAGGAGTTTCGTGAAATCGGCCCCTGGTCCTACATTGATGGTTCTGATAAGGGGCAGGAAACAGTCTACCCTGAGGGAACTGAATTAATGTCGGGCCGCAAATACTTGGTGATTATTAAAGTAATTGTTCCGTAACTCAACTTGGGCCAGTTTTGTCTTCTTCTTTTTTGTGGTGTTTGATGTCTCATTCAAAAGTCAATAACTTTTGCAATCCTGGAAAAATTCCCCATAGTTTCATTCTCATTTTCTCCTTACAGAGGGCGTTTGAGTACTTCACACAAGCTGCAGAGGCGGGGGACCCTACTGCACAAGCTTTCCTTGGGAAGGTAAAAACCCTTATAACATCAGATCTTCAACTTACCTGGCAGGCTTCTGGTCCATTTTACTGTACTTGTGCAGAAACTTTGTGACTGTTTATTAATTGGCGTAATATTAGCCGACTTGGTTATTTTTGTAGGAGTTTGTAGGAGTTGTACATTTGTAGGAGTTGACGTTTGCTTTAATAAGGCTCTCAGCTCAAAATAATTGGCTTTTTCGCAAACTTGGCAGAAAAGCCTTAATGTTTGAATTCATAATGATGTCAGAAAAGTAATTGTTTATTAAAACACATATAGGGTGATCTTTGACGTCATCAATTTGTTTTTCGACCATCTTGGATTACAAACACACGTGCACACGTTCTCGATCGTACGTGCCATTGCATGCAATCATGCATGTCAAATCGGATGTCCACTCTTTTGAGGCAAAATCGGGACCCATTTGGCCCATTCTTTGTTCATCACAACAATTTTGAGTATGACAATAAACACCAGTCGGAGTTTGGGGGCAAAATGTACATGGGTTTTTGAGCACATTATGCAAATACGTTTGTTTCTGTCTTGAATTCGTGTGGTAGCAGCATGATGATTGTTCAGCGTGTGTAGCCATCGTACACTTACTTGCTTACGTATTTACACTGTGTGTAATCAAAGATGGCTGACCCGTACACGTTACCAAGAATAATGTGACGTCAAAGCGAAGGGTCTATGGGGCAAGATCTAGTTGTCATGAAACTTGGTCTGTACAGAGAACTGTTATTTGTATGCAATATATATACATTTTTTGTACTTACAAAATTTGATATTAACTTCAATCAGATGGACCTCAGACTTGGCACAAGGATCACATAAGAGTGTGCATCACAAGTGACATCATGATGACTTCTTCATGTGTCATGTGATGTCAGCTTAAACCCCGCATTTTTCAGAGTCCTCTAACTAGTAAACTTCAAGCCTGATTGGGTTGAAACTCTGTCTGCATGTTCATATTAGGATCTTATAATTTTAGAGGACGATGGCTTAAAGATATAGTCCATCTTTTGTAATTTGTGCATTTTGTTCGTTTGAAGCAACAAAAGTGTTCAAAATCTAATGAAGGATACTGAACAACTAACCTGATGAAGTTTTAGCTCAGCTTCAGCTGTATATTCCGAGAAAAACAGCATTTTAGGATCTCAATTTCAAATCAAAAGTTGCTGAATCATGTTTTGAATTGGGCCTGAATTCAGCGTCCGAGACACGTTCTCACTGAGCCGAATGCAGCTATATGCGATGTCGCGCACTGATCCGACGTGCCAATGCTTGGGCGCGCTTCGCCGAATGACAAAACGAACTACTAATTTAAATTTTCCTACGGTGCGTTTTAAGACGCACTGTTGGAAAGGCCTTCTTTCGTTGATTACTTCAAAATGACAGCTTGCCAGAAAGAATAATTTCACAGGGAGTTTAATCCACTTACTATCTTTCAACCAAGTATGTTTTTCAACAATAATTACGCCAGTTACTTTTCGGATTGCTGCAAATGATGGACTATAGCTTTAACTATGCAGTCACTTTGACATATTACCCCCCTTAACTATACACCAGGTGCTCAGCAGGCAAATGCGCTACTGGACAGGCTGGTTTGTGCACATTTAGACTAAGATAACTGGTGTGCACTTCACACCATAAGCACACAAACTAATGCACCCAAGTGTGTCTTGCACATACACGTATATGTGTCTCATGCCGCATCTACATGCACTGTTTGTGTTATAGTGCTTATACAGTGGAGAATTACATGTATGTTATTGACTAATCGGGATGCAGAATAACATCCAGATTAGTATAGTACGCGTTGAAAATCCCCTAAGGGTGTTTTTTTTTTAGATGGAAATAAAATGAGACCCCATGCAGGGTTTCAACGACTTTGTCAATGTTTTTTGAACGTCTGTGTGAAATTCCAGAGGATCGCTTTTATTTTGTGTGTGCTCAGATGTACTCTGAGGGAAGCCGGGTCGTCAAACAGAACAACAAGACCGCCTTCCAGTATTTCAAGAAAGCAGCGGACCAGAACAACCCTGTTGGCCAGAGCGGTCTGGGCCTGATGTACATGTACGGCCACGGAACTAACCAGGTATTCATACAGTTCAGTGTTGTTATCAAGTCTCTATCTCAAGTAGCATACTGTAGGAATCAAGCCTAAACACCAAGGCTGTCTTTAATGAGCTCTTTAACCAGTTCGTGTCGGAGGATGTTTTTATACACAGGCACGGCCAGCTGATGGGTTAAGATGTCAAGATTACTTTGACTCACCTCAGGGTGACGTCTTATAAACATGCTAATGCCTCGTGCCTTTTGTACACACACACAAAGTCAGTGAAGTCTGTGGAGGCGGACCATGTGTTGATCTTGAATTGGCTGTTGTGCACAGCCTATTGTTATAAGATGGAATTTTTGCGCCAGGGTGACACAAATCAAATTAGGTTTTGCCCTTCACCGACGTTTAAACACTGTATACTCAGTGTGTTACTCCTGAGTGAAAGTTGGAAAAATCACTCGGGTAAGACTCGAACCCACGACCTCCTGCTTTCTAGTGCAGATGTCTTACCACTCTGAGGTTTATGCGGTACCCGCTGCTATGTACATCAGATTCAAACCAGCCAACCGATGCCGTTAGCTCGGTGGTCGAGTGGTAAGATATCTGCACTAGAAAGCAGGAGGTCATGGGTTTGAGTCCCACCCAAGTGATTTTTCCAACTTTCACTCGGAAGGTAACACACTGAGTATACAGTGTTTAAACGTAGGTGAAGGGCAAAACCTAATTTGATCAGCCTATTGTTGTTTATACAACACCTGAATAAATCCCCATCATCTGATTGGTGGATCTTCCAAAGAGGGGATGGATTTTGATGGAGTTGGGAAGGTTTGGGTTAAGTGAGTAGGATTGTGAGTGATGGGCACAAAGCTGATACATGTGTGCACAAAAGTACTTAATATTTGCAAATTAACTTTTTCTCGATGTTCACAACATTACCCATTATAGAAAAGCCCATGTACTCCGTCCACACTCGCTTATATTCCATGCAAAATTCCTTCTACATACCCCTCTATTGGAGTTTACCGGTACCTGATGAACACAGAAAAATGGCGCAACTTCAACACTGAAGAACACATTCCTACCTTTTGTAGTTGTCCGGAAATGAAAAAGAAAAAAAGCATAGATGTATTCTCAAAACATTTTCTTACGTTTCACTTGTGCAAAGCAAACTGCAATGAATTTCTTTCACAATATTATGCCAACATGCATCTATGCACGTGCAACATGCATCTATGGGAAGTGAATTCTGCCACTAGCATACAGCCGTGTGGTAACGAAGGATGATTGCTAAAGGTTACGTAACACTTTATTTTGAATGAAACTACATGCACACAGGCATGTTCACGTTGGCAGGCAAAATCTTTGAAAATGAATTTCTCCCGTATGGAAAACAGTATCTTTATGTAACTTTCAGGGTTTATTTCCCTTATAATGATCCAAGTATGTGATAAAATTGTGATATGTTCATTACTTTTTGTTGAAATTAGAAAAATAGGCCTGGCTACGTGCATTTTTGAAAGTTGTAACACATGGCGTTTGCAATATCTGTCAATCTTTTCAAGCCTCACGAATATTAATAAGGTTCCTATCCATTATGGGTGTGCAGTAAAAATTTGGAGAAAAGCCTCCTTCACGAGTTATTAATTGATAAATATCACCCTTTTAGCCGGCTTCCATTGGTCAATACCTAGACCACTGATCTCTAATATACTAACTGGATAGCACTTCGGGCCGTGAGGGTGAAGTCACTGGATGCCATTTTGACACTCCCTTTGGCCACGTAAAAGTATATGCAAAGTCATACAAATATTTATATATTTATAAACACATATTAACATGAGTAAAATAACACTGTGGGCAAAATGAATAACTACAAACTTGTTTGATGATCCAAAATCGCTTCCTAAACTGTTTCGGCGCTTTCTGTATACGGATTCGTGCCATGTGGGGCTTTTGAGGGAGCTTCAAAATGGCCGCCGCGTGTGTGCGAGGGCGTCACGGTCTTGCGCACACGCATATGGTCAAAGCGCTATCCAGTCAGTATAATACACATCAGTAACCGAGACCCACGCCAAGTCATGCCAAGTGACGCTTATGAATATGCTAATATGCCCTTCGTCATTGTGTTGCTGGGCAAAAATCAGTCAATCGTAGCGCCTACGACGGGTTTGGTCGGAAAAAAATCCTCGTCAAAATTTTCCTTGGAGATAGTTCAAGATGTAACATTAGCGTTTGCAACAACAGATTAAGCTGAAATATGGAATATACTTAGATGATATTAGTGTACAACTACTCATGGAATAACAACTTGGAGAAACTCCTAGAAATTGATATAAATACACTATAGATTTGGGGACGTTTCCTGACTTTAAGGTCAAATTTACCAGTAACCAGTATTGACGTTTTGGCATCGATGCCGGCGATTTTTTCACTGACATGAAGTTTAGAATTTCTTCTTCTGTTATAATTTAACATTTCAATCATACTGAGCATATTTTCTGAGAAACACAACGTTCAAAAGGCCATGTTTTTTGGGGTGCATGAATTTCACTGCTCTGTTATAACGTCGTAATCGTACGTAATTGGATTAATTTGCTTATCTATGGCTGACGTTTTACCTTCGCAACCACACGGCTGCATAGGTGCTAAGTTATAAATACCTTGGAATCTTGGGTTGTGTATATAGCAATGCATACTCCCTGTGTTTGTACTGTACTGGTGGCTTTATTATGACATCACACATACATGTAGAAACTGTATATTAAGAAAAAAACAGTGGGGGGGGGGAAGAAGGCTGTATGAATGCATTAGTAAAGTCCCCCTCCTCCCCTCCTCCACCCCAGGTTTGGCAGCATCATGCAATTGTTTATACCTGGAGGGGGTTTGGTCTGTCAGCAAGCCCCCGCCTGTTTTAACACCTAAGTGACTCTGGAAATTAGATTTCTCTTCATCACCTGTTGGCGTTTCCTGAGTGCGTTTATGCCCAAGGCTTTAGTGATGCCGCTTCTGATGTTGCACTCTTAGTGAACTATGATTTCCCCCCCCCCCTTTTTTTTTTTTTTTGCCATGTCTTGCCTTTTGACCAGTTCAAGCACAATCAAACATTTGCACAAAATTATCATTTGTTATATGTGCAATAAGCTTTGATTTGTAATCGATATTGCTTTATTTTAAAATGCTCTGTCTGTGGAAGGTGCTGGCAGGGCTTTTGAGCATGCTGGCATTTCCATGGAATTATAAACCTCAATGCCAAAACAATACCACAAATGAAACAAGCTTATCATTTTGAAGCTTATCATTATTGAAACATATTTTTCTTTAACAATGTTGAACATTTAAGCTGTATTGAGCTGTTACTTTTAGCAGAAAAATTAATTTAAAAGTGCACACAATACTAAGGTGTTTCAAGTTGATTTCTGCTACAGCAAAAAAGTTTGATGAATTCTTTTTTTTTTATCATTGTAGTAAGCACCAGTATTCCATACATTTTATCAGAATTAAAATTCACTTCATGATTATGAATTTTTTATGCACACTGTTCAATTTTCCAAAATGTACATCAGACATCGTGGAACTGCCCATATACAAAAATTAAAGTCAGTCTTTCACATTTATGATTTTTGATAGAATCAAAGTCTTCACAAACACTTAACCTTGTAAACAGATATTTGTGCCTATAGATTTGAAATTTGCCGTGAGCAATGCCAAATGAGTGATTTTGGCACTCCTCATAAGTAGAAGGAAGGGCGGTAAAATCCTTTTTAATTTCTCATGCATGGAACATGAAAGATTGATAACGACATTGTTTCCAAGGTCACGCAAACTACTGTCATAATCATTAGACTTTAGAAGTTTATCTTAATAAACATTTTTTTTTCAGCGATTTAAAAAAGCTTCATGAACAAGCATTCTATGAAATTCCTACTTAATTTTTTTTCCATGTACAAGAACGGGAGCCGAAGCTACCAGTACGCATTGTCATACGCGTCTAGCAAATATTGTAACTTTACCTCTCTATTATTAATGAGAGCTAAGCTAAGCCAATTTCCTGAAACCGCGTAATGCTGTAACCTACTTATCGATTCCCCTTCAACTGTCTTCCCATCCAGGATTACACCAAGGCCTTCCAGTACTTCCAAGCCGCAGCCGACCAGGGCTGGGTGGACGGACAGCTGCAACTCGGCACAATGTATTACAGTAAGAGAAGTTGGCCCAACTTTTTTTTACATTTCCCTTCTTTCATCAAATAATTTCCTCCTTGCCTCAGTGTGTGGAGTTCTGCAAATAAAATGCACCAAAATGACAGATCACCCCTCCGCATCGGCTTGCATTATTCAGTCTGCAGAAGACCTACAGCTGGTTTTTTTCCCCCTCGCCATTATTTCTTGACAGAGGGGTGTTGTTTATCTTTTACCTTAACATTGATTGCACTTTTTTTCTGCATTCATTACAAGTGCTATTTGCCCAGAGCATTTCCCGAGTGAGGCAAAACTGTTGAATACATCTCAAACGAAAATCTCAAACAAAATGATCTTCATGAAATAATATCTGGTCATGCCAAGTGTTGAACCAATAGAAACTGTGCAGTTCAACACCTTTAAGTAGAATAAGGCTCGTTTTACTCCTCACAAACATTACGCATTGTTTACAAGAAAAGTACAACTCTAAAACACCATTTGTTTTTGAGAACTGCACTTGAAAAATACTTAAGTGGCCAAAAACAGAACTGTAAAACTAAAACACTTGATGCTTTGGCTTTTTGCACGGGCCTCAGTTCATGTTGAACTCAAAACAAAAGTACAATATTATCACAAGACTCCAATTTTAGAAAGATGTGCGTGCCTTGTGGACTGTTTATTTAGACTGTCTCAAACGTTAGGTGTGCGTGAAATTTCATGACAGAAAGTAGCACTCGGCTGCTCAATAGCTTTGATAGTGCATTCCTCCTGTAACATTAACTGCCAATTCACATTCCATATGCGTTTTTGTTTTCCATTTGTTTGTGTGCTTTATCCATTTTGAAATGATACCCTCTCTGCTGAAATGACAGTTTGCGTGGCTTTTATTCACATCCTGTGTATTGTGGATACAGTATGACAGCTGCAGTGAATATTTGTTTCAGATTATGTGTGTTTGCTTTACCTTCATTCTTTTCTTTGTGCTTGCAAATTTAAGTTATGGTTTTGGCGGTTAGGGTTTTAAAAGGTCTTGGAAAAGCTTGTAAAAAGTGTCATTGAAGTCACAAAGTGAAGAATAGACTGATACGTTAAAGGTTAAGTCCATCATTTGTAATTTGTGCATTTTGTTCGTTTGAAGCACAAGTGCTCAAGCTCTCAAGAAGGGTGCTGAACAACTAACCTGATGAAGTTTCAGCTAGGCTTCAGTTGTATATTTCGAGAAAAACAACATTCTAGGATCTCAATTTCAAATCAAAAGTTGCTGAATCATGTTTTGAACATGTTGAATTGGGCCTGAATTCAGCGTCTGAGAAACGTTCTCACTGAGCCAATTGCAGCTACGCGATGTCGCACACCGTTGGAAAGGCCTTCTTTCGTTGATTTCTTCAAAATGACAGCTTGCCAGAAAGAATAATTTCACAGGGAGTTTAGTCCCTTAATATCTTTCAACCAAGTATGTTTTTCAACAATAATTACGCCAGTTACTTTTTGGATAGCTGCAAATGATGGACTCTGGCTTTAAGCCCAGCCCCAAGATGTTTTGACCAATCGCAGCCTACATTAATGTCTGACATGTGGTCACATGCATTTAACATGCGCAGTGGGAACGTGCAGTGTGGCATTGGAGAGGTGCTCATGGTGTTGACCACGTGCCCAGTGGGCAGGGCTTATTATTGGATCGGTTTGTTACTGCAATGCAGTTGTTCATCTGCCCGTAAGTTCAAGCTTGCTGAAATGTGCAACCTGTGCAACTAGGGAAGATTGATGTGCAAATTGACTAGTCATGGTGTTGGGACTAGTTTTTTGGGACTAGGTGGTTGGGACATTCATGGGGGAAGTTTATTGGAAGATCGACGTACAGTACATGTACCTGCTTACTTGTACATTTGTAATTTACGAATTGTTCATTTAAATGGACATTTCATCAAACAAAAGTGTTCCGTAACCCATAAAAACTGGAATAAAACGCCACTGACAAACTGCATAGGTTCAACATGACCAAAAATGCTTACTTAGCATGGTAGTGCTGCTTGATAAAGAGAGAATTTCTTAATTACTGTAAATATGGCAAATTGTCCCGAGTAGTTGGGGAGTCACTGAACAATTGTTGACTACTGTGATGTGGGATATGTTGTTTCTAACACCTGATGGGCGCATAGCACCAGCGGCGAAGCCGAGGGTGCTTTGCTCCCTGAAGGGGTTAAAAACAGCAATAACTCTGAAAAGATATATGGTTGTAACTTACTGTGTGAGAAATAAATTGGATCACTGCGATGTAACCTTTGATAACCGAAGGTATTGATGTCCTGCCGGACATGAGACTGAGCGTTTGATGTTGCAGTTCTCATTGCGCAAAGCTAGCGTGCCGGCAGGTTCCACACGCGTGTAATGAATGTAGTGTGATGTCACCTTATTGTCCAGACATGTTGCTGTCCTAGACCTGTGAAATTACAGTATCCAAGCACACGATAACTATTCCTAACTGGCATTGGGAAAGAAAAGTATAGGAAAAAAAGGAATTCTCTCCCATCCTTAGTATTCTCCTTACTTGAATGCATTTTAAAAAAAAAAAGCAGTGAGTGTTTTCCTTCTTTATCAGAGTTGTATGTGGTGAAACTAATACGAGGCCTCACAACAAAGCCTTTAAAACCTATAAAACCTCATATAAAAACCTATAATTCAACTTGGGGCCTATTACAGTTTCAAAGTAACCTACCGACGCAAAATTCCATCTTATAATAACCTATACACCTTTAAAAAGCTATATTTTTATTCTGCTGTACATTAAAGAATTTTTTTTTTAAATCAAATTTAACCCACAGTTTAGTTTTCATAATGCCAACATAGCCACATTGCCAATATACTTCACTGTATTTCTGTTACATCATGCTGAAATGTTTTACGATTTTGCATCCTTAAAAAAAAAAACTATAAATGCCAGAGCTATTTTGGAACATAAAAGCCATTAAAAACATATCTTTTGATTTAAAAAAAAAAAAATATTGAAAAACCTATATTGATGAAGAGGAGCACTGTTGGGACCTGTTATACACATAATTGCCTTCATGCATTGTAACTTATTTCGGAGGCGGGGGAGGAAGGAAAAAAGGAAGAAGTAGGGCAAGTGTTGCTTGAGAGCAGAGATGTTTGTGAAAACCACCTTCCTGCATGGCGTAGAGAGAAGTGGAATATGAACAAGTGTGGGCCAAGGGCAGACACGGAAAAATAGCTGGTAGGGAACATTATTAGAAAAATCATTTTCTAATTGAAGTTATGCTGTGGGGTGTGGAATTGAAACAAGCTGGTAAATCTTGGCACTTGCTTCTCTGACTGATGGCTTGTGTGTTTTGTGCTCTGTTTCGTCAGTTCTCTGACTGATGGCTTGTATGTTTTGTCCTTTTTTAGGGGGTGTAAGGGAGGTTAGCTTGTTTTTCTCAAGGTGATATGGCAAGACTCGCAAGTGGACACATGAGGAGGGTTGGCAATTTGTAACTAATAGCTCGTGCAGGCTTTTGGCAGTTTCGACATGTAGCTCGCGTCATGCCTGGATGTGGGAGTCAAAAGTGCCTTGGGGTTGAGAGCTCAAATGTCTGACCCAGTAATCCAGGATGATACATATGTGATAAAGCGAACAAATGATATGAGATTGGAGAGGTTTAACTAAACATACGCATGCCACCAGGTACATACATCTGCAAATTTGACATAGTATAATTGCGTTTATCTTTAATGTGCAGTTTGTACATGTATGTCAACCATGGACATACAGGTACATGTATATGTAAACATAAAAAGGCATGACAATTTCCGATTTGGGATAAACATATCACACAAATATATACATCTGTCTATGAGGGCAACTGATTCTGCAGTACTGTGCAATTTTTGCATGCACCGTAAAAAGAGATGGAAATACATGTATTGTACAAAATAAAGTTGAGGAGAAGGTAACTAAATAACATGCAACATCTTTCAGGGTGTTGCACTTTTTCCAATAAGTGTTCATCTTGAAGCCGACTTTGTGCAAATGTCGACAGTCGACTTTGTGCAAATGTTATACTGTTCCACAGTCAACCAATTTGGGCGATTCACAATGCAGTGCGCCACCAAGAGTTTGCCATGGAGAGTCCATTTTTCAAGTTTACGGTCGACAAAACATGGCTCATTTGAATGAGTGTCAGTAGACAACTTGATCTAATATGTTATGAATTGGAGCATAAAAAAACACAATATTGATAATAACAAACAGATCCTCAAATCAAAACTACTGACCGGAAAAACTAACAATTTCAAATGTCGACCATCTCCCACAATGCACTGGGAAAAATGAACTCTCCGTGGCAAACTCTTGGTGGCGCACTGCATTGTGAATCGCCCGAATTGCAGGACCTTGTCTTTTTGCAGTAACACACATTGCATTCAGAAGCCTCAAATATGTAGATTCATTGTATTCAACGCAAACTTGAAGCATCCATATCCCCAAACATGTAACAAATCATAAGTCACCTTACAGTGTAGTGCAAAATGAATACCGTTGGGCAGCGTCTACAAATGGGTGTTGACTTTTACCCATGATGCACTGCAGGTTAAGCAAGATTTGCAGCTCAAATGTTAGCTCTATAATTTTGTAAATTTCCCAAATTTTGGAGGGTTTTGAACGAAAGTGATTTAGGCACCTTGAAACTTGTTTATCATTGCATACACTTGGCTGCTGAATATGCTGTCCATCGTTCATGAAGGGAAGATACAACATTTGCAAACATCAAAAAACGAAATGATCAAATTATCACGAAATATGGAGTGACAGTCTAAAGCACCCTGTAAAATCGTGGCTCCTGGTGTGCTGACATTTTCAAGAAAAATGGTATTTTTCCAACACTGGTCGGCCAACCAGCATTGGAGAAAACTTGTTTATGTTTTAAAAAAAACTGCTCCTAATTTTTCATATTTAGTTATTCCGCATTTTCTTTGCAATTGATTACATACCTGTGAAGAGGTACAAGCCTGCCTGACTAATTCTCTGACCTTACAATTCCCCAAAGTCTACAAATTACTCTGTTTCATCTTAAGTGGGGTCAGGGAACCAGACTAGAAGAACATTGGTTTTCTTGGTTTTTCCAGCATCTACAAGCCCAAAA
>JASAOE010000937.1:0-22720 GCA_029964075.1 Patiria pectinifera | reverse complement strand
AATGTGGCCTGACGTTGCGAACTTAGCAAGTTCTTCCTCAGAGGCTAAAACAGAAATGACAGAGGTACATACATTAACATGGGGGTGCACACAAACATGCAGGGCTGAAAGAAGAAACACAAAAGAAGAATTAGGTGGGAAAGGTGTGGAAAGATGCGGGGGAGGGTGGATGAGAGAACAAAGAAACAAAGGGGGATGGCAAACCGCAAGGGGTCTGGTATAAACAGGGGAGGGACCAGAAAGGGGAAGGATCAAAGGTCACAGGGAGTGGGAACGGACAAAAGAGTGTGAGAGTGAAGTTTTGTTTTCGATCGAATTGTTTTGTCAAAACATTTTTTGAGGCAAGTGGTGTCTGTAAAAAAAATAGTTTCGAAATAAAACAACACGAAGGAACACCCCTTTTTTTTGGTAGACGTTCACGTCCGTCCGGTAGTTCTGACGAAAACTGTGAGCGTGATGGAGTCGGTTACCTTGGAGATGGAAGCTGTAAACCCGCCAAACAGCGACTGGCGATGGAGACACGATGGCGGGCCTTTCATAGGCCGTTCCCAGGATCGACTAACTCATTTCATTCCATCAGTCTGCCCAAGGGATGCTGGGATATACGAGTGTCACGTCAATACTTTTCGCCCGCTTCAACGCCACGCCATCATGCAACTCATAGTGAGAGGTAGGTGAAGGGTGGTCCCCGTCTCTCCATTACCAAGTAGCGTATCCAGCTTTGGATGTCAGGGGGGCAACCTCACATCCGCTCCGAAATGTAGGCAGGTTTTTCCCTTCGGACACTTAGCCTCTGTAAAATCAAAAAGCGTGGGGGGGGGCGGAGGCGCTCTTCAAAACTGACCATTATTATACATACTGCTAAATATAATTATGCCCATTTCCACGGCGCATTATAATGGTTATTGAGCGGATTTTCTTTTGTTGGGATTGATGTTAGAACTCTCTTACCATTTATTGAAATAATTGCTGAACAAAATATTTTCCCAAAAAATCCGCCAGGAGGGCAAGGTGCCCCTCCCTGCCCCCCTCTGGATACGCCACTGTTGCACTATTTAAATGTGAAAACGTTGGGAAAAAACAGCGATTGATGATTGAGTAATATGATCGATAGAGGACAGTGTTGTAATACTTGTTTTCGTATCGAGGTGTTTTAACACTCACTGACTCAGTAAACGTCTTCAGGTTGGCCAACAGTATATAAGTATAGTATATCTACAAGTCATTTGTTTTTGTGGAGAAATTTAAGGTGTGTGCTTTTACTGATATCATTTGCCGTTTTTTCCTATGAAGCATGCCCATCTGGTAGGTGGGGACCAGACGTTTCGTGTACCAACATCTGTCCGCCATGCTACAATGGCGGCGTCTGCGACGCCCTCTCTGGCCGATGCGTCTGCGCGCCTGGATTCAAGGGTCGATACTGCGAAGAAGGTATTAAAGCGTACACCGTTGGCTTACATCCAAAACATGCTGGGCGTCCTGCCAGCGAATGTGGAAGAAATACCCAGTGTTTGTTCTTAATGTATATCTAAGATCCTTCTTTTGGGAGTATGCTGCCTTACTGTGACGTCACCACCTCCCCAGGTCAGGCTCCTCGACAACGGTTCACGCGCACCCATTAATGACCCATATTCTAACTAATTTAACATACACGATCACAGACAGTAACTTGACAACCTTCTTTTATAAAAAAAAAGCTCTCAAAAACGAGTACAACCTGAAAGGGGTAAAGTGTTTTGCAGCAGATTGTCACCACACCAGTTACATCCACGGACAGTTGTTCTTCTTTCCGCTTCCAATTGGTGATTAAAGCAATGTTATGAAACGTGGGTTCACAACCGCAACAGCAAAACACCGAGATCACGTGGGCCGCTTCGGTTTGTCTGAACCATACCGAGGTGATCTCTGAATGACGCCACGACTTCGTAGGCCTATATAGCCCGAACTAGGAGGCATTTAGTCACATGTAATTGTGACGGCCAAAATACATAACTCCGTATGTACACATAATGGAATTTGTATCCTTGTAGAGTCATTTCTTTGTTCTCGTGTAATAAAGTTTTCGAGTTTGAAAGTGTACTTTCAAAACGCTCCTTTTTTTAACCAGAATTAATTTCCTGGGCTGAAATTGGAATTAATATCCCCTACATAAAATACTTCAATTTGCGACGGATCAACACACCTTGGAAATTCTTAGTTTTTAATCCATATATCTATTTCGCAGTAACCTTGTGGAGACGTATATTCACATGTAGAAATTGCTCTGTGGAGACTGAAGACGTATACAATCTTGTGTTCCCTATTGCGCACATGTCTCCACAGGGTACCGTGTACCAGATCATTGTGGTTACACACAAATTGAATTTCACACACATTTTCCCCGTGTCATTTTTGTCAACAGTTCTGGGACTCAACTTTTTTGGCCAAGATGGCAGCCATTACTGTCAAGGTTCGGACGATGGCAACGGTTGCCGCGGAAAACTGTTCTGTCTTCCGGACCCATACGGCTGCTCATGCGCAGCAGGATTCAAAGGATTGGACTGCATGCAAGGTAACAAACCTTTGAATTCCTCATAACAATTGATCCTAGAAAATACAAGATCTTAAATTAGAACAGAATTACACTCAAAAGAAACACATTTTCGACTTGGGCTTACAAACGTTTTAAGTGATGACTTATGGGCTCCGTGCGCCAACAAAAGAGGGCGCCCTTTTACCTAGCAACGATGTCCCATTGGCGGGACACATTTTGCATGTTGACGCGCGCGCACCGTTCCTTGTGTGAGACGCACGTACACCAGGGGATTTGTAGTATGTACACGCATGCAGTGGCTGAGCTGCGCCATAAAATATTTCAGTCAGGCAAGATGGCGTCGATCGGTCAACCCAACTGTACTTTCTTTGCCGGTGAGGGGGTACTTGTGAACGGAGCGGATAAGGGAGAGCATGTAATTTCAGGATCAGGTTAACTCAAACCGCAACATTTTTTTATTGATATCTTCCAGGATCTTTTATGTCTCATTCCAGATTGACCTAGAATACCCACAAAATCGTCAAAAATTTCTCGCATTTCAAAATCCGATTTAATGGGTTTTCTTAATTTTCAGAGTGCGACGAAGGTACCTACGGCGCAGATTGTAAACAGACGTGCCACTGTGCCCTCAATGTCACATGTGAGAAGGACACCGGGAAGTGCCTGGGAGGTAAATGATCAAACCGTTTCACTGAAGGTCATTGACCTTTGTACTATATTTAGTATAGAGGTCTGAGGTCATGCTGTTTCCATGAACGTGGGCAGGAAACGGTCTCATAGTTTCAGGGATTTGGTTGCTATGCTTCGTGACCAATTTTTATTCGATGTGGTCCATTTGGAGTTAGCGGCCCACGGTTGCCGCCCCGGCTATATTCGGTCATGCGTACATCAGATGTTAAATTATCGTTGCCCAGCGTTAAGTTGGAACTAATCACGGCAGAAAGCTTCAATATGCGAATTATTGATAATCCATTCTTAATACATACATAGCAGATGCATTCACAGTAAGATGTTGTGATTTCCTCTTAATTCCAGCTTGTGCCCCATCATATTTCGGAGTCAATTGCCAGCAAACAGGTAGGATGCTTTGTGACCCGTTTTATCAAAAGGAACATTATTTTTAAAGACTTTCAGAACCATAGAATATTCCGAAATTTAGGGGCAAAAACTACACCGAATTCCAGGTCGCCAGGTGGCGTCCTGATAGCAATTTGTTTTAAAGGATGACGTCATATTCCGTATATATCTTTCCGTTTCAGATTGTCCAAATGGATTCTACGGCGCGAAGTGTAACCAGACTTGCCATTGCCAGGGTGTCACGTGTCATCGAGACACTGGGAATGCGAGGGCCGTAAGTTATAAACATTTCATTTTGAATCACGTTTTCTGTTTGCTTTTTGCATGCTATGACCACCACGTCATGAGACGTTCTTGGCTCTGCAATAGGACAACAGACAATTAACTTTCTTTGTTCACAGCATGTCTTACCTCTATTTTTCTACAGCATGTGCTGAACCATACTTCGGAATAAACTGTCAGGAGACTGGTGAGTACCTCTACACATCCGTTAAAACCGTGGACATCACTTGTGGCGTCATCATTTTCAAGACAAGTAATAAGAATAGACGCGGATTATGAAAAACAACTTCCCTCCTCAATGATTTGTGTGATATTTGCTTTTGAAGGTTTCGGCGGCGTGCCCAATTTGGTAGCTTACCAGAGTGAAACCACCCCAGGGCACGTGATACTCTCCTGGGGTAAAGACAGTGCCTCTGTTTACACCATTGGGTACGAGTTGGTTAATCGAGGTCACTGCGAGCCAATCACGTCCCCGGATAGGAAGTTTCTTCCCGACCGCTTCGATAAGGAAACATCCCATGCCATCCTGACCGACCTGGAGCCTTCATCGGTGTACAGGGTTTACGTGCAGTCACACTATGGAATCCACAGCATCGTGCCAACGGAATCGTTTGTGGAAGTTTCTACATCTCCTGCAAATGGTTAGCATTGAAGAAAAAAACGTTTCTGTTTGAAACCCAAAGCATCTGTATGTTCAGTACAGTAAGATGAGTGTTTTGTAAAGAAGAATCAAGTACCAAAAAAATGTTGTCTTTTTCATTTCCCAATATTCTTCTATTACTTGAATTGACAACAATAACACCAAGCTGTCTGGACATTCCAAGTCGTGTTCGTCAATTTCTGGAATAAAACAATCCTCTGAGCTGAGCTAGCTAAGCCGCTAGATCTTATTCAAGCCTTCAAATATCGGCAGTGTTATTTCCACCAAACATACCCCAACTCCAACAATTCTTCATTCGAATGTGTATCTCTGTTGGTTTTCAGACTCCCGATCGGTCCAAGATTTCAGGGCCTTGGATATCACATCGAACGACTTTCTGCTCAACTGGAGCCCAGTACAGTGCGCAGACGCGTATTACTTGACCTCCGACCTTCTGCAGATAGGTCACTGTTCCAGGTCGGACACTCAGCAAGAAAGGTCAACTTTCTTGACCCAAAACACGTCCGTTACCATATATTGCAGGAACCTTTGCAACCTACAGTGTCTCCATTGTGGCTAGCGTTGAGGGCGTCAACGGATCGGCCTCTACCTTGGAAGTCGCAACTACAAAAGCAGGTCCTTGAATTTTATCATTTGAACCCTTGTCAGGCTTACACATTACGTAGCGGGTCGCCTTCTTAATCTGTTGGGAAACACTTTCGCTTAATGCTTGTAGTTTCATCATTAATCCTTTCTGTAGAGCTTTAACTTCACATTAAATCCAATTTTCAATACATATGTGAGATTCCCTAGGTTTTTATTTCGATTTTCTTTTTCGCTTCGTACCTGTCAAACGTTTTCCAGTCCAGTTTTGCCAATCAGATGCATGACTGAACCTAAGATGTTTGTTAACTACCCTTCAAATTCCAATCCTGATCAGTAATTTTGGTGACTGTTTAACCAGTAGTTAATTTTAAAACTGCAGTTAGTCCTTTATACCCACAATGAAACTGATGCTATTTTTATTAGCCGTGTTTACAAGTTGGGTTTCAAATCTATCCAACAGCACCGGGCACGCCAGATGGCCTGACAGTGGTCTCATCTGCAACAAATAGTCTTCACTTTTCCTGGGATGATCTGCCGTGCGAAGAGCATCATGGCCAGTTTGAAGGCTATCGCTATGCGCTGCGCGATGTGTCCACCGGGGATACTGTTGCCTCCAGCATAGAATCGGTGTCAGAAGTGGGATTCACCGACCTCCTCCTTGCAGGCAGTACGAGTTCAGAGTTGCCGCACTGGCTTCCGACTTACAAGGATCTTATTCGAACTGGCTCACTGCTCAGACGGCTGCACAAGGTAGGTGATCTGCACCTGGTGAACTTAGTTTTGAAGTTTGTTTTAATGAAACTTGTGAGACGATCTTCATGGTTTTTGTTTGTTTCCGGAATTCCAGGTCCGGGCTCAGTAAACAATCTGATAGTCACGGATACATCATCCAGTGAAACGACAGTGTCTTGGCAGCCCCCTCTGCTCAATACCTGTGGTATAAGTGAGTACAGGCTCAGATATGTACTGACTATCCAGGATATGTGTTCCATGACCGCCTTAACAGTATCACCACCGGTACCTCTGTCGACGACTTCAACGTCCACCAGGCTGACTGGCCTGGTCCCGGCCTCTCAATATCAGGCGTTCGTCAAAGCCATCAATGATGCCGGCGAGGGACAGGAGGCGTCGGTTTTGTGGACCACAAATGAGTCAGGTGTGTAAATCTAACAGGAAACATGAAACTTATAATGATACGGGCATGTAAAATACATCCAACTTATGCTCAGATCTCTTGTATTTTCAGCTCCTACAAACCCTCCAGAAGATGTGATGGTTCTTGCAATCTCCGCTAACCGCAGCATCGGTTTCTCCTGGAGTCAGCCATCTTGTGGAGGGAGGGGCGGAGTCATCACCAAATACGCCTACCGACTGAGCCACCAGGACGGTGAGTTAGTTATCATCGACTCTGCTGATGAGACATCGAGGGAATGGGTGGTCTTTGCAGGACTGGAGCTGTTCAGAGAGTACGGTTTCCAGGTTGCTGCTACTACCAGTGCTGGTGTTGGGCCGTACAGTCAGATCATCCGAGCAACGGTCAATCCAGGTACGAGCTCGATAGTCAAAGGCTTACTTTAATATCCTGGTAAAACGGAAAAGGATGCCGTTTAAATTTTGGTTTCCAGATAGGAAACAGTTTTCAATTATACTAGGCCTAAGTGTAGCAAAGCTTATAATACAGGGGACAATATCAACCTTTTTTGAAACCTTTTTGATATACATAAGTGTTTAATTAGGACAAAATGTCTCTATGTACATACAGTCAATGTTTCGGTTTGGAAAGATAAGATTTTACAAGCCTTGGATCGCCAGAACATTTATAGTGCGGACAATTCTTCATGGGAAAAAAACTGGCTACAAAACCGTGAAAGAAGTCTTGTATCCGAACATATCACACTTTTGGAATGTTGTATAATATTCCATTATCAATGCGTTATTGTTCTTGGTGACAGGAAGGGATGCAAACATGTTCTCGACAAATGCTCCCGGGATTTCATCAACAGAAAGGAAGGCAACTGCTAAGTCACCTGGGATGTCGACTGATGGAGACCCGGTGCGCCCTCTGCCGCCCGCCAAGTCACTCGGCTCAGCTGCTGACTTAAGTGGCACAGTTGTAGCAGTGGTAGTGATGGGTCTTCTGCTAATTGCAGTCGTGATGGTTGCGTACGTTAAGCTGAAACGAGGCGGAGGGAGCTTCACGATGTTCAGACGTCGCGTCGGATGGAGTGGCTTCGCTAATCATGATGAAGCCGAGGTAAGTTACTAGCTCGCGTATCATGCATATCACGTGTGGTGACGGTCGTCTGGTTCCTTGACTTTGCAAGTACCTAGCAACCATATTAGATTCGTCAGAATTGGCAGTCTTTTGGTCTTGGAACCAGACTAGTGGTGACGCGCGTGAAGCCAATCAGCGCGTACCTGACATGTCTGATCGACACTTTCTAGGGGGCACTTTCCAGGACAGCTTGATACATTTTGCAGCCGTCAGGCAAACGGGGATTGACCGTGATGTGGGGCTACAGAATTACCAAACTGGGTCTGTCGTACGTATAAAGAATTGCCGATTTTTTTTTTTTTCATGAAGCTAAAACAAATTTACCGTGCTCGGATTTTATTTTGTCTTTTATTTTTCTTTTGCAATAGATGATGACTGAGATGGACTCCAAAGGGCAGTAGACAACAATTTGTAATGGTGACAACCCGAAATCTCCTTGATGCATGATAAGGGCAAGCTTAAATTTATAACAAATTGTAATTGATACGCATTAGTTAAAAACAAAAAGAAGGAATATCTTTGTATGATTAGGCTCACTTGTAATATGTTTTTTTTTATATGTTATCATACAGTAAATATAAACAAAGAACAAGTTTTTTGGGGGGTGCAATAAAGAATATGATATCCTCGAACGAATCAATTAGATTTTTAACATTTAGACGATTCCTTTAAACAGGGAGCTTTACATAATTGCGCTAATTGTTTCACGTTCGAGATAAAATTAATGTAGACTCGGCCCGAGAAGAGTGCTGCACTTGGTCTGTGCAGTGAACGTAGACACTGAAGTGGTACGCATGTTAATATGGCATCGATCGATGCACTGTGGGCACGGCGTTGAAAGCGCCGGGGTTGAAGGCAGAGTTCAGGGGTGGGTTGTGGATATCAACTTAAATCCGACTTGAGTCCAGTCTAAGCTGAATTAAGAGCGTCCCGCTCCTAATCCATCAGCTAAATTAAAAAAAGAAAGATATGATATAAACAACATGACAACTTTTAGGTCATGATTTATCGCCACTCACATTATGCTGGATTCTCAGTGCCTAATATGTGCATCTCTACAAAATTGAAATTTGCATAGCGAGGTTCATATTATTTACATTCAACATGATGTATTTGGTAACTTGATAAATGACGACGAACAGACATCATAACATAGTCCCATAATGTTAACGACTGTTTCATGCTGCGCAATTGCAGGCAATTTAAAGACAGGTAAGACATTTTTTTAAAGAGAAATACATTTCTTTTCCATCCAAAATTAACCATGAACTAACGCATATCGTTAAAATGAAGCTAGTAAACGATTTTCATAGAATAGCAAAAAGGAATTACAAGAATGTCCAACCTCCGGATATAATAGTATAATAGTTACACTCTTTATATTATGGTCTACGAAACTGAAATAAACAATGACTTTAGCTATTATTATCGTTATATTATAACTTTGAAGACAAACCAATGAATCAAGTGTTTGGTGTTTTGTATTAATTTCTGTAGTTACAATAATTATTTAGACAGTGGTATATTATGTACAATAAAAACATTATGATAGCAGTATTTCTTGCTTTTTGCGTCCACAAGCACTCATACTTCACATAATATATACAAACATGTCCATAAATATATATTGCTATAGATGTGATGGGATAGTAAACGATATGATAATATTTGCCAAGTTAATCTCTGATCAACCCCCCCCCCAAAAAAGTCATAATACTCGTTTTCGTACCTGCAAATCTTTGTCATTAACGGGTAATGTTTATACTGAAAGAAAACGCGCATACTTTGAATTATGATTAAAAGACGGTGAATGACTTATGATACAAGTAAATTAGTTATAGTAAATGAAATATTTTTAAAGTTTAGCTTTTACTTGCAATTCTACTTATACAAATAAGTCCAGCCTTGTGCTCGATTAGCCTTTAAAGGCGATCGTGAACCGGACGCGTGGCGCCCTCGAAAAAAAATTGTCCGGCCGTGGAAATTCGAAGGGCTCACGGCACATTGCACTAGCGGGCGCTCTTCAGGATATAGATGTAAATCAATATGTATACTCGCGCTTACATCAAAACGACGCACTTTAAAAGCTTTTGTACTTTACTTCTCCTCTTCAGTGCCAGTGAATACATATTTGCTGTTGCGATATTGAAATAATATCACGAAAAAGTGGTGGATGATTCAATAGCCCACCCCTCTGGTCAAAAGTGGGGGATACACTTCGGATTTACGCTCCTGGCCATGTACATTAAAGCATTTCAAAGAACGGCTTTTCGTCGAGGTGTGAAGATCTGTTTGCGCTTAAAATGCCGCACCCCACCACTTGGCTTTCCGTCGGAGGACTAGCCGTATACGTCAATGCGGTGATACGGATGAGATCGGCCGTCGATGCAGCACAGACGTGACGGGACTTTATCATTGCTAATGCGTTCAAGAAATCGAACGTGGAAAGTTCCTTGCCAAGTGATGTAGGTATCTGAGTCATATACAAGAACTGGGGGTTCGGTAGGCGGATCGTTTGATAAACTACAACCTTTTCTTCGATGGCATGGCACGGCTGGTGATGCTATGTGTTCTTGTCATAATAGTTTGATCACATATCGCTGTGGCTATCCTAAATGTATCTTTACGAGAAACACGGCTGCTCGCCGTTTACTTCGACGTCATCATCGACATTACCACGCAACACACCAGCAGAGACACGACTATGGGGTAAAGCACCAAGAACAACACCAGGCAAATGATGACCGCTGGTCGCCGCCCAGCGCTGAGAAAGACGGATGCGTCCAATCAAGAGGTGCGGAATTCAACAGAGCAGTTTGGAGGTGGAAGGTTGCCATCAAAGTCAATATCCCAGGAAACACTGAGCTGATCAAACGTCAGTGCAGACACCTGAATATTGACAATCACGGGCTCCTCTGAAAGGAAATAAAATAGGAAAAGATGATTAGCTAAACATTATTGTCTGTTTGTTTGTCTATATATGATTTAAGAGTTCAGTATTTTTTAATTTGGTTCTCGGATTCAAAACTTAGCAAAACTCGGTGCAAACCTCAATGAATGAAAAACATTGAGAAAGGTAATGGCACCCAATATGGTACATTTCAGCGAATATAACATATTCATGGCCAATGCTTACAAGACATTACAAGTCATGTAGTTAGCTGATATCACTGAAATTAGCACATTACCGGTATGTTCTTCTGAGATATTACTTTGGAAAGAAAACCATTTACCTGCTTACAAAGCATTTTCCAGGCAAATTACGTTTGAATATTGCATTTTATATTTGGTGCTGAACATAGTATAGATCTTCCTTGAAAACTTACCAATTACAGTGATCATGGCGCCCAAAGTGTCATTTGAGGCACTGCAGACATAGGTGCCATTGTCCTCACGTATGAGATTGAGACATTCAGGTAGCTTATCTGCACAAAGTCATCGATGGATGACTGTACAATGGTGTACTTGGTGTCATTCATGATCTCATTATACCAAATAATGGCTTCAAAGTACCAAGTGATGGCTACATCTGGTGCTGCATAGACTTTACAGTTGATCTGAACTGTGTAACTGACTTCCCCTCAACGGGATCAGACACAGATATGATTCTCCCGACACCTATTGAAAACATTAAATTACATATAATTGAATGTATTGTTCTGCCCTCTAAGTGATCAGGAGTTTATTGGGGGAAAAAAACGTTTTCAATCACCGTTTATATGTTCATTTTAAGATAGTCGGTAGCCTTTTAATTTGTTTAGTATTCTCACAGGATGCTGATACAAATTAGTTCTCGTTAAGCTATTTCATAAATTGGAATTTCGTTTTTGTTTGAGGCAAAAGTAAAGTATCACCATAAAACGGGTGTTTTCCTGCAAAACGTCAGTGAAGAAATTGTGCCAGAGGAACCATTTCCACTTTTCTTCTACAACGGCTAATTGAAGTCGTTGATTCTTAATATAATCACACAAAGTATGTTTCTAAACGTCTCAAGTTCATGTTCTTACTATACTTACTGAGTACATCTAGATCAAACGACCCCATCTTAGGTGCCATTCCCTGTGCAGTGGCCGTGCAGGTGTATCTACCATTGTTGTTTTGTGTCACGCCATTCAAGGTAAACTCATACAATCCTTCACCATTCATTGTCATGGGAAATGTACCACCACCAGGATAGGTGATAGTCACAGGTAAGGTCAGATCTCTAGAATGTAGATTGACCATACACTTCCACGTGACAGTGTCTACTCCAGATGTTTCTAATACAGGATTAGGATTTGGTAAGAGAGTCACTCCAAGATCACCTGTCAAATGCAACAAGAGTAAGATGGATTGAATCATACACTTCCATGTGACAGTGTCTACATCAGATGTGTCTAACACAGGATTAGTATCTGGTAAGAGAGTCACTCCAAGATCACCTGTCAAATGCAACAAGAGTAGGATGGATTGAATCATACACTTCCGTGTGACAGTGTCTACATCAGATGTGTCTCTTACAGGATTAGAATCTGGTAAGAGAGTCACTCCAAGATCACCCGTCAAATGCAACAAGAGTAAGAACGATTGAATCATACACTTCCATGTGACAGTGTCTACATCAGATGTGTCTAACACAGGATTAAGATCTGGTAAGAGAGTCACTCCAAGATCACCTGTCAAATGCAACAAGAGTAAGATGGATTGAGTCATGCACTTCCATGTGACAGTGTCTACATCAGATGTGTCTAATACAGGATTAGGATCTGGTAAGAGAGTCACTCCAAGATCACCCGTCAAATGCAACGAGAGTAAGAACGATTGAATCATACTGTTACGGCGGTGCTGGGCCGCCGGCAGAGGGCGCCAGCACGGACCCACGGTGCAATGACTCCTGATGCTTAGTTGCCTTTTGGTTGTTGACTTTTTGGAACAGTTGGGTATTATTGTTTCTGAAGGGATTCTTTGAAATTGTAATTATTTCGGTTAACTATAGCGCACATTCGTGCCAAGTGACATTTTGCTTTCGTTTTGCATTTGCTGGAATCGGGCAAGAGAGAGCGCTAATATTACTTCCGGGTTTAAGTGTCTCCATGTGTAATTTCACAGCAATTGGTGATTATTGTTTGTTGGGAGGGATTCTTTTAAGATAATAATAATAAATAAACAAAGGAATAATTTTGGATTAAAATTTGTACAATGTATATGTGGTGGGGCGTTTGAAGATCTTGAAACCTGTTTTCATTGGGATTGTTTTTCGGTGGGGCCGGAGGGTTCTTAATTTTTAAGATTTTTATTTTTATTCTTCGGATTCTTTTTGGGGGTGGGAAGCACGGTATGTTTTGAACTTTATTTTTGAAGACGGACTGAATTATCTCTTTTGAAGTTGTGGTGGCTCTGAAAAGAGCCGTTTGTGTTATGATGCTGTGTTCTTTACTTTTTTTTTATAGCCACAAGCCAACAATAGGAGCAATTACGGGTGCAGACCAGTAAATCGGTCCGAAATTGCCTGCGCCGGCCAAATCACGATTTGCATGCCCTCAAAATATTCGGTATTTGAGCATGCTGTGGGCCATGAACTTGAGGGTTTGCAAGATATATGGGTGAAAGCCGTGGACAGGACTTGGAGCTCGCAGTTCTGTGTAATTTTGATGTAATTTGGACCCTAAAAGCGCTCTACTTTGCAATGGAGTGGAGGCATCGTTTTTCAAAATGGCGATGGGCTTCAGGACTATTTTCAGGGTGATCATCTTCAGATGGAAATTTCTCCTAAAAGTCATCAGTTGACCTCTGAAAATTGAAAAAAAATGAAAGATGATGAAATAAGCTTTAATTTGATGTGTGTCTCGAACACCTTGGAGAGTTGTGAGTATTTTTCCCGAATTTTTGAAGTGGGAGCATTTACCATTGGGGTCAATGGAAGTTTATTTACTGGTCTGCTACCTGTAGTTTCAAAATGGCGCCTTCCACCGTTTGTTGTCAAAATGTTTGCGGAGTGTTGGATTTCAGGGGGCGGGACCTGGGGGGGGCAGCGTTTCAAAAGGGGTCACCAATGGCGGTTCCGCAACAAATGCGCCCAAAATCTGAATAGGGCCGATGGACCGTCCTCCGATCACAGTAATTCCGAGCGAACAAGGGGGGGGGGGGGGGGAATTTGGGGTCGGAAGGAGCAAAAACTCAATTCACGCCCGTTGGGGGCGCCCTACAGTAAGGTAGCCGCAAACAGAGGGCTTGTTTTCAGGCCAGAAATCGCAGTCAGAGATTTTTTTCTCGCAATTTTTTGATGAAATATGAGTCATCCATCCTTCCTCGTGCCGTACAAGTGGTTTGGAGAAATTTTTCAAAACCTCGCTTCTCTGTAGTTTCAAAATGGCGCCTTCCACCGTTTGTTGTCAAAATGTTTGCGGAGTGTTTTTTTCAGGGGGGCGGAACCGGGGGGGGGCAGCGTTTCAAAAGGGGTCACCAATGGCGGTTCCGCAACAAATGCGCCCAAAATCTGAATAGGGCCGATGGACCGTCCTCCGATCACAGCAATTTCGAGCGAACAAGGGGGGGGGTAATTTGGGGTCGGAAGGAGCAAAAACTCAATTCACGCCCGTTGGGGGCGCCCTACAGTAAGGTAGCCGCAAACAGAGGGCTTGTTTTCAGGCCAGAAATCGCAGTCAGAGATTTTTTTTCTCGCAATATTTTGATGAAATATGAGTCATCCATCCTTCCTCGTGCCGTACAAGTGGTTTGGAGAAATTTTTCAAAACCTCGCTTCTCTGTAGTTTCAAAATGGCGCCTTCCACCGTTTGTTGTCAAAATGTTTGCGGAGTTTTTTTTTGCAAGGAGGGAGGAAACTGGGGGGGGCAGCGTTTCAAAAGGGGTCACCAATGGCGGTTCCGCAACAAATGCGCCCAAAATCTGAATACGGCCGATGGACCGTCCTCCGATCACAGCAATTTCGAGCGAACAAGGGGAGGGGGTAATTTGGGGTCGGAAGGAGCAAAACTAAATTCACGACCGTTGGGGGCGCCCTACAGTAAGGTAGCCGCAAACAGAGGGGTTGTTTTCAGGCCAGAAATCGCAGTCAGAGATTTTTTTTCTCGCAATTTTTTGATGAAATATGAGTCATCCATCCTTCCTCGTGCCGTACAAGTGGTTTGGAGAAATTTTTCAAAACCTCGCTTCTCTATAGTTTCAAAATGGCGCCTTCCACCGTTTGTTGTCAAAATGTTTGCGGAGTGTTTTTTCAGGGGGGCGGAACCGGAGGGGGGGGGGCAGCGTTTCAAAAGGGGTCACCAATGGCGGTTCCGCAACAAATGCGCCCAAAATCTGAATAGGGCCGATGGACCGTCCTCCGATCACAGCAATTTCGAGCGAACAAGGGGGGGGGGGTAGTTTGGGGTGGGAGGGAGCAAAATCTCAATTCACGCCCGTTGGTGGCGCCCTACAGTAAGGTAGCCACAAACAGAGGGCTTGTTTTCAGGCCAGAAATCGCAGTCAGAGATTTTTTTCTCGCAATTTTTTGATGAAATATGAGTCATCCATCCTTCCTCGTGCCGTACAAGTGGTTTGGAGAAATTTTTCAAAACCTCGCTTCTCTGTAGTTTCAAAATGGCGCCTTCCACCGTTTGTTGTCAAAATGTTTGCGGAGTGTTTTTTTTCAGGGGGGCGGAACCTGGGGGGGGGGCAGCGTTTCAAAAGGGGTCACCAATGGCGGTTCCGCAACAAATGCGCCCAAAATCTGAATAGGGCCGATGGACCGTCCTCCGATCACAGCAATTTCGAGCGAACAAGGGGGGGGGGGGTAATTTGGGGTCGGAAGGAGCAAAAACTCAATTCACGCCCGTTGGGGGCGCCCTACAGTAAGGTAGCCGCAAACAGAGGGCTTGTTTTCAGGCCAGAAATCGCAGTCAGAGATTTTTTTTCTCGCAATTTTTTGATGAAATATGAGTCATCCATCCTTCCTCGTGCCGTACAAGTGGTTTGGAGAAATTTTTCAAAACCTCGCTTCTCTATAGGGTGCAGACCAGTAAATCGGTCCGAAATTGCCTGCGCCGGCCAAATCACGATTTGCATGCCCTCAAAATCTTCGGTATTTGAGCATGCTGTGGGCCATGAACTTGAGGGTTTGTAAAAAATATGGGTGGAAACCGTGCACAGGACTTGGAGCTTGCAGTTCTGTGTAATTTTGATGTAATTTGGACCCTAAAAGCGCTCTACTTTGCAATGGAGTGTAGGCATCGTTTTTCAAAATGGCGATGGGCTTCAGGACTATTTTCAGGGGTGATCATCTTCAGATGGAAATTTCTCCTAAAAGTCATCAGTTGACCCCCCGAAAATTGAAAAGAAAATGAAAGATGATGAAATAAGCTTTAATTTGATGTGTGTCTCGAACACCTTGGAGAGTTGTGAGCATTTTTCCCGAATTTTTGAAGTGGGAGCATTTACCATTGGGGTCAATGGAAGTTTATTAACTGGTCTGCTACCTTACGCACCCGATGTTCGGGCGGTAGTACTAAAGGCTATTCCTTACAATGTTAACACTTAACTCCTGAGCGCCCCCTATTGTTAGTTTGTAATAATATAGAAAAGTGGTACCGCAGTCGTAAGCAAACTTCAAACCCTGGTCCTGCTATAAAGGGAAACCGCAGCGGGGGATTAGCGACTAGACCAGCGGTCCACTGCGCCGATTATCACAGTCCCATTGAATTTATTTATAAAGATCGGCAAGATGAAATAACGTTGGGTTGAAGTCTTTACAAAGGTACATTGATGGGTGAAGCTTAAGTGTGTTGCTTGAATTGGAAGACGGGAGCATGATACCCGTTTCGGGACAAAAGGTCTGTCGTTGACAAGCTGCAATGCCCTCAGTTTTGAAAAGATGTCGTTGTAAATGGGTTGAGAACAATGCTTTTCCTCGCATTGGGTCAGCCAAAATCGTCGTAATAGCCGAAGTCTCGTTATGTCCGTGCACTTAATAACCAAATATGTCCCCATAGTAATGTACACAAATTGATCGGGACTGGGAGAATGTGCTCGTTACATCCGGGTTATCGTTATGACCGAGCTCGTTATAACGGGAGTTGACTAGTCTACCAAATTGATTCTTTGTTTATGCAAAACCCAAATTTACAAGGTTTGGTGAGGGTAGATTAAGTTAGATTAAGTTTAGGTTAGGGTTTAGTGTCATTGAAGTTCGGATTTTTTTTGGGCACACGTCAATGGGAATGTCTCCACAAGGTACCCGTGTCCCGTATTTCAAATAACCAGTTCACAATTCAACAAGGAAATAGTGTGGATTTATCGTCTCTTTCTGCATAATTCAGTGAGCACCACACTTTGGAGTGATATTTGTACTGGCAATGTTTCTGTCTACATTTGTCCCGTTTATGAGGGAACATCCTGTCGATGGTTGATTGCGGTTGACCCCGCGTGACCGCAGATCCGCGCCTGCGATGTCACGGCCTGATATTCTTCAAATTGCGGTGATTTCAGGGATTTCCGTTGTAGAAGGAAGTAAACACGAGAATTCAGATCAAATTTCCAATCGTTTTTTGGTCTGCTTTTTTGGGGGGGTGGGAAGCACGGTATGTTTTGAACTTTATTTTTTGAAGACGGACTGAATTATCTCTTTTTGGAAGTTGTGGTGGCTCTGAAAAGAGCCGTTTGTTTTGTGATGCTGTGTTCTTTACTTCGTTTTTTTTTTATAGCCACAAGCCAACAATAGGGAGCAATTACGCACCCGATGTTCGGGCGGTAGTACTAAAGGCTATTCCTTACAATGTTAACACTTAACTCCTGAGCGCCCCCTATTGTTAGTTTGTAATAATATAGAAAAGTGGTACCGCAGTCGTAAGCAAACTTCAAACCCTGGTCCTGCTATAAAGGGAAACCGCAGCGGGGGATTAGCGACTAGACCAGCGGTCCACTGCGCCGATTATCACAGTCCCATTGAATTTATTTATAAAGATCGGCAAGATGAAATAACGTTGGGTTGAAGTCTTTACAAAGGTACATTGATGGGTGAAGCTTAAGTGTGTTGCTTGAATTGGAAGACGGGAGCATGATACCCGTTTCGGGACAAAAGGTCTGTCGTTGACAAGCTGCAATGCCCTCAGTTTTGAAAAGATGTCGTTGTAAATGGTTGAGAACAATGCTTTTCCTCGCATTGGGTCAGCCAAAATCGTCGTAATAGCCGAAGTCTCGTTATGTCCGTGCACGTAATAACCAAATATGTCCCCATAGTAATGTACACAAATTGATCGGGACTGGGAGAATGTGCTAGTTACATCCGGGTTATCGTTATGACCGAGCTCGTTATAACGGGAGTTGACTAGTCTACCAAATTGATTCTTTGTTTATGCAAAACCCAAATTTACAAGGTTTGGTGAGGGTAGATTAAGTTAGATTAAGTTTAGGTTAGGGTTTAGTGTCATTGAAGTTCGGATTTTTTTTGGGCACACGTCAATGGGAATGTCTCCACAAGGTACCCGTGTCCCGTATTTCAAATAACCAGTTCACAATTCAACAAGGAAATAGTGTGGATTTATCGTCTCTTTCTGCATAATTCAGTGAGCACCACACTTTGGAGTGATATTTGTACTGGCAATGTTTCTGTCTACATTTGTCCCGTTTATGAGGGAACATCCTGTCGATGGCTGATTGCGGTTGACCCCGTGTGACCGCAGATCCGCGCCTGCGATGTCACGGCCTGATATTCTTCAAATTGCGGTGATTTCAGGGATTTCCGTTGTAGAAGGAAGTAAACACGAGAATTCGGATCAAATTTCCAATCGTTTTTTGGTCTGCTGGGAAATGTAGCTGTGAATAGCAACATTTTATTATAGGGCTTTTCCACACGTCTAGAAGCATATAGTTTATCTGCTTAAATTAATAATTAAGGGACACATCGGACAACTAACATCTAATGACGAAGTTTCAAACTTTGAACATCGATTATTCAATGTGATCAAATAGCTGTCAAGACGATCCAATTTTGGTTCAGGATGGTTTAAGAAATTGATTGGTTTTCATTTAGAATCGCGGTGGTTTGGACAGTGGCCTTTCCATTTGTTTTGGGTTCGATGGCAATGAGGATACTTTTGTCCACGAAAAACAGTTTTGAAATTGGGGTAGAAAATTAATATCACTTGAGAAGTGCTAAAACGCTTCCGATTCAAAAGTAAAATCTCCCTAGTGTCACAAGTTGACCCCGTCAACCCCCCCCCCCACACACTCCCAGAAAACCTGACTGTCTAATGGGAAGTATGTACTAATTGCTCATTTATTGACGAAACTTAGAATGGCCTCAGTTGACCTCTGACCTTGACAGTTGAATCCCCCTGGGTAGACGGTGAAGCCAGGCTTGCACTGTCCGTTGGGACATCCCCCTGTCTGTTTATCACAGGGTCTGTCCTCCAAACATTGGCACTTCCCCGTGCAGTCAGCACCGTAGAAGTCACTGCAGCAAACACCTGGAACTGTAAGAAAAAAAGATGGAAAGTGGGACTCGAGGCACATACAACGGCCCACAAACTGGCATTGCTAGGTTATTTCCAAACGCTGAATTATTTGTAAAAAAATAAAAAGGATAAAAAAATTCCCTCTCGTAAAACTCATGTCTAGAAACATTTTTTTCGGAGGTGGGATTTTGTCATCATCCTGATTCCACCAACAGACTGGAAATTGCTAATGCAGTTATTATAGAGTTCTTAATTTAAAATGAATAAGAATCGTCAATGTTTAAAATGACACTTTTTTGTGTGAAAATAATGACTAATGAAAGTTGTTTGGGTTGTCGTGATTTTCTGTGTTGCACTTACTTTGGCATGATTGACCAGACCAACCTGGGGCACAGCCCCGGCTACACTCCCCGGTAAAACGGTCGCACCCAGACCCTTGACTACAATGACATTCCTGCAGGCAACTAGCGCCAAACGTTCCACTCGGACATGCTGGAATTGGACAAACAAAATCACTGATTAGATGAAAACTTTCACTCTACCAAGATTGATTGCATCGACAATGATAAGAGGGGTTCGAGAGATGTGTTGTCAAAGTGTAGAAATGTCATAATTACATACGTACACGCTGTGGTTATTTTTCTGCTTTCAGTGGTTCATTGATATTTCAATTTATAACAGTAAGACAATGAGCACACTATGCACGAATGTTTTAATAAGCAGAATTTGGGGTTCTTTGAAGAGTGTGTTCCGACAGTGACGTCACAGCAACAGCACCTTCAGTTGTCTGGAAAAGCATGAAACATTTTAAAAGGTTAAACAAAGTGTGACTCAAAAAACAGTTTTACTAAAAAGGGATATGTCTCATATATTTCAGAGGAATCGGTGTTTGCTAATATGCTCCAGTGTAATATTAGTTTCTTGGACCCTTTGTTTTTAATTTCAAGCAATAGATCTTTTGCAATGCAGCCATCTTTGAGGTGCATAATTTGGTTCTACAGTGATCTGCATGGGTAAAAAAAAAGCTCAAGATGGCTGCTGAAGTAAAAAGGTCTTTGAAGAGCAGACCATCAAAACTTGGCCCTCAAGGACATCAAGAATGGCTGCAGTTTTAATAATTGCCACTATAATAATTACTCTTTTCGCCCCAATAGGGTGACTTTCCCATAGACTTGTGCACAAACCTAAACTGTCACCTAACCCAAGTTTACCTTATGTTTTTTCCACGAAATTTAGTATTTATACTAATTGGACCATGAGGAATCGATCTAGATGGTTAGCGACAGCAAAATTCCTTGTCCTAAGGGTCGTTTTCATAACAGGGCGACAGTTATTTTGTCGCCTCAATAAGGTGTATCGCCCTATTGTGGACGGAGTTCGCAAAACCTGTCGCCCTATTACAGTAATAGTAGTAATAATAGTTAGCAAAGCAAATGCATTAAAATGTTCTAAAAAAATTTTTTATCTGGACATTATACACATGTATAATTTCTATGTAATACTGCTCAGCTGGAATAATTTTATTGATTGTACATAATAATATAATTACTTAAAATATTTGTTTTCTTGTTTAATACCACATTAAAAAAAACTGTTGACATTGAATATTTTTTTGGCAGTTACTGACCTCTTGATACCAGCCCATCCCTCCTCCTTTGTAGATTTGAAAATGTTCAGATTTTTCCCCACTTTGTGTCCATCCCAGACTCAAAACCTGCATACGCCAATATTCGGCCCAAGAAGCCCAAGAGTCTTTTATTTCAAGGATCTGGTGATTTCCTGCTCAATATCAAGCCTCAAAAGTTGCCATAAAATTTGTTCTTTTGCGTTATTTTTTTTGTATATATATTTCTTTGAGTTTATACATCCTTTCGGCCCATCAATGAGCCAACAACAAAAATATAACTAAGGGACTAGAGAATGTACGGGACGGACGCGTCGACGAACTTGAAGGGCCCACTAATTATACAACCCGCAGGCGCGCCGCCTGGCGCTGGCTGGCCTGGCTACAAATTGGTTTTAAATGAACGATTGAGGGCGCGGCCCGGCCGCAGCCGCGTCCGAATGATCCATTGGCTGCGTCCGTTAGCCGCATCCACAGCCGCAGACGCAGCCAGCAGCCACAGCCGAAACATTCGGACGCAGCCTTAGTTGCCTTTTGGTTGTTGACTTTTTGGAACAGTTGGGTATTATTGTTTCTGAAGGGATTCTTTGAAATTGTAATTATTTCGGTTAACTATAGCGCACATTCGTGCCAAGTGACATTTTGCTTTCGTTTTGCATTTGCTGGAATCGGGCAAGAGAGAGCGCTAATATTACTTCCGGGTTTAAGTGTCTCCATGTGTAATTTCACAGCAATTGGTGATTATTGTTTGTTGGGAGGGATTCTTTTAAGATAATAATAATAAATAAACAAAGGAATAATTTTGGATTAAAATTTGTACAATGTATATGTGGTGGGCGTTTGAAGATCTTGAAACCTGTTTTCATTGGGATTGTTTTTTCGGTGGGGCCGGAGGGGTTCTTAATTTTTAAGATTTTATTTTTTATTCTTCGGATTCTTTTTGGGGTGGAAGCACGGTATGTTTTGAACTTTATTTTTTGAAGACGGACTGAATTATCTCTTTTTGGAAGTTGTGGTGGCTCTGAAAAGAGCCGTTTGTTTTGTGATGCTGTGTTCTTTACTCCGTTTTTTTTTTATAGCCACAAGCCAACAATAGGGAGCAATTACGCACCCGATGTTCGGGCGGTAGTACTAAAGGCTATTCCTTACAATGTTAACACTGAACTCCTGAGCGCCCCCTATTGTTAGTTTGTAATAATATAGAAAAGTGGTACCGCAGTCGTAAGCAAACTTCAAACCCTGGTCCTGCTATAAAGGGAAACCGCAGCGGGGGATTAGCGACTAGACCAGCGGTCCACTGCGCCGATTATCACAGTCCCATTGAATTTATTTATAAAGATCGGCAAGATGAAATAACGTTGGGTTGAAGTCTTTACAAAGGTACATTGATGGGTGAAGCTTAAGTGTGTTGCTTGAATTGGAAGACGGGAGCATGATACCCGTTTCGGGACAAAAGGTCTGTCGTTGACAAGCTGCAATGCCCTCAGTTTTGAAAAGATGTTGTTGTAAATAGGTTGAGAACAATGCTTTTCCTCGCATTGGGTCAGCCAAAATCGTCGTAATAGCCGAAGTCTCGTTATGTCCGTGCACGTAATAACCAAATATGTCCCCATAGTAATGTACACAAATTGATCGGGACTGGGAGAATGTGCTAGTTACATCCGGGTTATCGTTATGACCGAGCTCGTTATAACGGGAGTTGACTAGTCTACCAAATTGATTCTTTGTTTATGCAAAACCCAAATTTACAAGGTTTGGTGAGGGTAGATTAAGTTAGATTAAGTTTAGGTTAGGGTTTAGTGTCATTGAAGTTCGGATTTTTTTTGGGCACACGTCAATGGGAATGTCTCCACAAGGTACCCGTGTCCCGTATTTCAAATAACCAGTTCACAATTCAACAAGGAAATAGTGTGGATTTATCGTCTCTTTCTGCATAATTCAGTGAGCACCACACTTTGGAGTGATATTTGTACTGGCAATGTTTCTGTCTACATTTGTCCCGTTTATGAGGGAACATCCTGTCGATGGCTGATTGCGGTTGACCCCGTGTGACCGCAGATCCGCGCCTGCGATGTCACGGCCTGATATTCTTCAAAAAGAGGTGATTTCAGGCATTTCCTTTGTAGAAGGAAGCAAACACGAGAATTCGGATCAAATTTCCAATCGTTTTTGGTCTGCTGGGAAATGTAGCTGTGAATAGCAACATTTTATTATAGGCTTTTCCACACGTCTAGAAGCATATAGTTTATCTGCT
>JASAOE010000936.1:0-16448 GCA_029964075.1 Patiria pectinifera | reverse complement strand
TGTGTACATTTTGACCGCATTCATGCAGGTTCACCGAGCAGGTTCACCTCAACGTCGAATTGAGGGTGTAAGCGTACATCTTTGCATACAGATGCACATTTATTTTGTGTCCTGAACAGCGCCCCTTTGGCAAAAAATGTCTCAGGTTTCTGGTATGGAGCTTGCCCAAAAAGTAGTGCGGCGACGCGACTTTTTTTTAACCGTTTTTGTTCTTCAAATGTCGGCTGATGACTGCAAATGGTGCCCGACTAAACTTTGTGCAAATATTATGGGAGTCCAGAGAGGCCACATAAAGCTTATTCTCGATCGTAACCCCATCTAAAAACACGTCAAAATTGTGCAGCAGCAGGATTCCATTCAAAACCAGTGAGTTTGGCGGTTTTGAGATATCATCTTTCATTGAAAAAAAACACCCTTTTTCATTTTGCCGACGCGCATAGCTACGGCGACGCGCGCGCATACCAGAGACCGGAGACTTTTCTTTTTGGCCTAAGTGTCATTTGGTTTGCAGGCACCCCCACCTCGATTTACACCATAAAACACACATTTACGCCACTGGGCTGACACCAGCTTTTACTTGGCTTGCATGGTCTTCGCTGGTATCCCCCGCCCTGCAAACAGGACACTGGGAAGGGCTGACGAATTAACGCTCTGATTGGATAGATTTTGCGTGACCTGTATCCTTCAAGTCATCACGGCCAAGACCCTGCAAGGTTTAAAACGTCCGTTTATAAGAATGAGTCTTCATCACTCTGTTATTCCCATTCATAAATGCCCTTTTTTTCGTTGAAAAGCGTAATAATGTAGGAACATTTGTAAATTTTGAGCTCCCGTCAGTTGCTTAGGCTCCATTTCGAATTCACGAAGGGTCGAAATGCGTATTATATAACGCTCAAAATTTGTCCACATGTAAAAAGAAACCACATCCGATATAAAATGTATGCATTTCTCCGAGAAAGTTTTCGGATAGCATTTGCGCGCATTGGCAAACCGCGGTCTTAAACAGCTGCAGCCGGATGCTTTATACATAGGTCATGCTAAATAACCCTGAGTGCCATCCCCACTTCCTTCACAAGATTCTGTAAAGCTCATCAGCCCTTCACAGCGCCCTGTTTGCAGGGCAGTGGGTATGAGCAAATGCATTTGGGGGGGGGGGTGTTAGGGGTTTAAAAACAGTCCATGCATCGAACGACATGATTGGCCATTACGTGCAGTCTGTTTTTTTTTAGGGGGGGGGGTCGATTCTACTGATAAATCGGCAACCAAGTTTATAGCTGGCTCAGACACCTAAAAAAAATAAGGGTAAAACCAGGAAACTAAAATAATGCAGACAGGAAGCTGAGATTCCTTACGCTCCAGTTTGTGTTAAGTACGAACAAGCACAAACAATGTGGCATGACTTTTGCTTTTGATGGTTATCTGAATTTCCGTGTGACGTGAAGGGCTAAAAAAAAAAAAACAGCACACGCTGTCGATCCTACTTCCGACTATTTCCACATATCCTTTGTGTGTTGTTGCGTCGCACAAACGGGATGAATTATCCAAGCTGTGTTATTGCCTTTGGAGAAATTTCACCAAAAAATGGGACGATCTACGAGTGTTAGTCGGTACAAAACTTTGGGAACAATGGCTGCCGTCTCTGTGGTACTACGTCTGTCCCTTTTGTTGTCTCTCTGTGTAGTTTCGTTCGCTGCAGGTCAGTAAATCTCTTATTTTTTTGTCCATGAACTTTGACAATTTCCTTTCGGGCAGCATGGCCAGCATGTTGTTTTTTTTTCCTGAAGAGAAATTGCTGAGTTGTTCCAGGCGCGGTTCTAGAACCAATATTTTGGGGGGGCTAGCACGGTGGATCCAGAATTTTTTTCAGGAAGGCGTGCTGAAATGTTGACCGGTTATTTTTTCCAGACACTTAGGCCTCCGAAAATCAATAGGTGGGGGGGGCCTCATGCCATATTTTCAATGGGGAGCGCCAATAAAATCCAAAAATCATTCACACTAATGCACAAACTAATGCACCCTTGTCACGGCTATTTCTTCTTTAGGGGGAGACCGTTCGCATGTACATCACAATCCTTCTTTTTGCTAATGCTTTTTGTTTTTTACGGAATTTATTTTGGGGGGCTTGACAAAATTTTGGGGGGGCTACAGCCGGAGTTTTTTTTTCGGGGGCGGACTATATTGACGTTGGTGACCCCACTTACACCTCTATTATACTACTCAAAAATAGGCCACATACATATCACCATGGTAACATCGTGGGACAAAAAAAAATTAAAATAAAATAAAAAAAATAGACAATTTTTTTTTTGGGGGGGGGGGGCTCATGCCCCCCGAGGGCCCTCCCCCGGTGTGCCACTGTAATCATGTACACAACGGAATCGCGAAATGGTGTAAAAATCGTAGCATTAAAGTGTTTTTAAGAAAAAAAAACAATTAGCATAACTGAATTCATAACTTTAAAAAGGTCAAAACTTGAACAAGCCTCTTTCTGAGTATTTTCCTTTTTTTGACAAGTCGATAATGTGAACTTTAATTAGCCATAATCAGTAGGCTTTTCTGATTGAAGAAACAGCACTAAACAGTTTTGTATTGCTTTATTTTTTTGTGTCTAATAACCGCAGACCACATTTCGACCAGTGCTCAGTTCTGCCTCATTTTGCCAGAACGCCTCACATTTACAATTTATTTTATTGAATATTTCCCATTATAGGTGATGAGGTTCCCGTGCTTATGACGGTGGTTTATCGACCATTGGGCGATAGCAGGTACACGTGCTATCGCAGTGAGCCCGATAGAGACGCTGCAGTTAGCTACGGACGTTACGTGAGAACACGAACCCTTGATTATCAAAACAGAGGCCCGACGAGTGCATCACCGGGCAGTGTGCAAGGATCCATTCGCGTATATCTCTTTCAACAATACCAGAACTACTTCGGGATTTATTTCTGTCGAGCGAGCAAGCGTGGAAGGTTGCTTACGACGATAACTGCTACTGTTTTGCTCTACAGTGGTAAGCTGACTTTAAAGAGTTTAAGAAGTACAGTTATTTTAAGATTTTCTTGCGAGGGCTGACAGAGAAAAAAGAGCATGCCCCTTATACTATAGAACAAACGCACGATTCAAACATTCCTTCGAACTTTTACTAGCTTTACTAGGCTTATCTCGTCCTGTTTGAAGGCATGTACACTGCCAAAACTCAGGTGTTAAATAAACACCATTGGTATATGGTATTAGATTTTACTGGTGTTATCCTATGTAAAAATACCGAATGGTATTAAATTAACACCACAGTTTTTGCAATGTAGTATCATTTTGTATTTGTCCAGAAATTAACCAACCAAAATATTATCAAAATTATACCTGGATTTTCATTTGCGTTCCCTATGCTCTAAGTCGAGTAATTCGGTCTTTTTTTCGTATCAGTAAATTTGTAAGTATACATTTTTATCAGAATACAAAAAAAAAAAACCCTCTTTATTTCCAAAAAAAACCACGTCCCTTTTGCGAGCAGACTGACTCTCGGTCTGTACGTTTTATATGGATATGGCCTATACTGATTGTGAAGCAACCAGCTAATTACGAGAATTAGTGTCAAACAGCCAATAATACGAAATTGTTCAGTTATAATTCAATAAACTAAAGGATGATCTCATTATCTCATTCAAATATGAAAAACTTTTGTATTACTAGAAAACGAGCAATTTAGAAAAGGGATCCATTTTTTTCGAGATAAAACTCAAGAGTATCACGGCGAATGCATCGTTGAAGATCGTCTGTTTCTAAACTCCCCTTGAATTTTTTTTCATCTGGTGTGCTGTCGTTTAGAGAAAAATCAAGTAATGTATGTGATTTCGAAAGATCAGTCAATAATTGATTGATTTTGGGAGATAACAGTGTTCTTTGAACGAAATCGTGCTTAGTGATCAAAAGGATGTGATACTTTTTCACTGATTTCTCGAAAAGTGTATCACATTGTATTCACGGAGCTGATACTCCAGCAGTTTCGTTTAGGTTTTCAATATTCTTTTTCGTCCCCAAAATGCTTGAGATCCTATAATGAATTGTTTAATCAAAAATAGCGAAGCTCGTCCCTGCGGATGGCTTGTACACAAAGACAGTCGACGCAGGAGACACTGGCGTCTCGATTGAGATGTCAGGCATCGTCTCATCCACCAACGACTTTGCATGGAGGTTCAACAATTCGGGCATCCTGACAACGGGGTCACCGAACTTTGCCATCGATGGAGCAGTTACGCAGAACCAGGCCGGGGTATATGAGTGTCACTATTTGGCCGAAAGGGGCGAAGCGAGGCAAGGGCTGGTCAGACTGATAGTCAGAGGTGCGCTTGAAAAACCAACTTTGCTAATTATTATACGGTTATTTATTATTAAAGATATTACATAGGTTTCTTCAGCAAAGGTGTTGTGACTTCACATTTTGGCATTTTAAAGAAAGAGGCACATTAAGAGGACGGGTGCGGAATTTGTCTACACAGAGAGAACAGTCGCCGATTGTCGATTTTTTTAAAGGGTGTGACTAAGGCCAAAAAAAGGTCTCCGGTTGCTGGTATGCGCGCGCGTCGCCGTAGCCATGCGCGTCGGCAAAATGAAAAAGTTTTTTTTTCAATGAAAGATGATGTCTCAAAACCGCCAAACTCACTGGTTTGACTGGAATCCTGCTGCTGCACAATTTTAACGTGTTTTTAGATTGGGTTATAGAATAAGCTTTATGTGGCCTCTCTGGACTTCCATATATTTGCACTAAGTTTAGTCGGGCACCATTTGCAGTCATCAGCTGACATTTGAAGCAAAAAAATCAGGTAAAAAAAAAAAAAGCCGCGTCGCCGCACAACTTTTTGGGCAAGCTCCATACCAGAAACCGGAGACTTTTTTTTGGCCTAATGTGTGCAACTTCAAGATTTGTCGACGAATAAGGAAAGGGGGGCTTACGTGTTTTAAAATCATCACCAAGAGACTAAAGACCGCAGTAAGTAGTATCGGACCTTGATTTGTAACATTTTATGACATTATGTCAGGAAAGGCATTTGGGATTCAATACGTAAGTATAACACTGGGAATTCTTAAACCACTTTGTGAAGGTAATACTTTCCGCTTCCTCGATAGGAGGCCATTTTGGAGCATCAACACCAGCAGTCCTGCCTGTACGTCACAGGTCACACCACATCTTTTCAGTGAGAGCTCGAAAAGATCAGCCCTACATATACCCAGCGTCCTGTTTGCAGGGCAGGGCACGAGCGAAACTCCGGATATGTATTTAACCACTTTTGAAGTAATTATTTTGTGCATGAGGGGGTTTGAGTAGAGTAATTTCTATAACCTCAATTTTGACTGTCTTTATATAAATCTTGGCTGAATATATAGGTTGCCCAGCGGGTCGATGGGGCCCACCGGAATGCTCAGGGGTCTGTGATAACTGCTACAATGGCGGCATATGTAATGACCTGAATGGACAGTGTGTGTGCCCGGCTGGTTTTAGAGGAGAGAACTGCTTGCAGGGTAAAAACAAACTTCTCCAAAAAAAAAAACCACCCCAAGAAAAGTGAAAATCACAAAATATATATTAATACACTTTCTAATCGGTGAGAGAATGACGGTTGTTCTTCTCTTTTGTTTGTAGTCGATTTTTATGTTAAGTTTTCTTACTGTGCATATCCTGATCATCGTCATTATGTTGTATTGAAGAAGATCAGTTCATCTGCATTTCGTTCACTTTAATTTTGGTTAAACAGTAAGAAAAGATACCGTATAACATCATGTTAAATGACGTAAACGTACAATGTTATTTTTTTTAAATGCTTGTTTACAGGCTAATATTATGTTCGCCTTTTATTAAATAAAGGCACCACGAGATAAATGTTCATGTTTTATACATTTATAGCAATAACTGTACCAGGTTAGAAGCGATGTTATTCTGTAAAAAAAAAATATGTCATTTCTGGCGATACTTTGTTCCAGCTTGTGGTGATAACAGATTCGGCTTCAGTTGTGAGATACAGTGCTCCAGCACTGGTAACTGTAGGGGTCTGGTGTTCTGCGTTCCTGACCCTATGGGCTGCAGGTGTAATGCTGGGTACGCAGGCTACGACTGCCTAGCTGGTTAGTGCCGGATATTTTGGCTTGTATCAGATATTCGTTATATATTGACTATATTGGTAATCGATGAAGTTAGGGAAAAAAATTGAATCAAACATGAGGTATCGAGATTACAAGAATCTTAGGCATGTATGCGTAGACATTTGAAAGAACAGCGGTACCACTGCTGATGTGCACCTCAATTATTAGACTATAGTCTGATGGTCGTGTTACTAAAGCAAAAGTAATATATAACACTTGTTGAATTTTCTTTAAAGAAACGTTTATTGTGTTGCATCGTCAGGATACTTTTGAGTAGATTGGGTTTTAAAAAAAATGTAACATTTATTAGCGACTAGTGTCAAACTGATTAAGCTAAAAGCGATACATCGGCTCAAAGAGTGAAATGTGTCATATCGTTTTGTTATCAAAATAGAAAGAGAAATTCGATTATTGGGTTTTATTCCCAGACTTCTCAAATCACGTCAAGAAGCCAATATAGAAAAAAACACATCCTTTTCATTTAATCTTCGCTTAACAGTCATAATGTCCGAAGTGTGACAGAATAAAACTGTACGTATGTAATTATGAGGAAACTAAGGCTGACATTTCAACACTTTGACAACACATCTCTCGAACCACTCTTTTCATTTTCGATGCAGTCAATCTTGGTAGAGTGAAAGTTTTCATCTAGTCAGTGATTTTGTTTGTCCAATTCCAGCATGTCCGAGTGGAACGTTTGGCGCTAGTTGCCTGCAGGAATGTCATTGTAGTCAAGGGTCTGGGTGCGACCGTTTTACCGGGGAGTGTAGCCGGGGCTGTGCCCCGGGTTGGTCAGGCCAATCCTGCCAAAGTAAGTACAACAGAAAATCACTACAACCCAAACAACTTTCAAGAGTCATATTTTCACCAAAAAGGGTGTCATTTTAAACATTGATGATTCTCATTCATTTTAAAACCAAGAACTCTCTAATAACTGCATTAGCAATTTCCAGTCTGTTGGTGGAATTAGGATGATGACAAAATCCCACCTCCGAAAAAAATGTTTCTAGACTTGAGTTTTACGAGAGGGAATCTTTTATACTTTTTTTTTTTACAAATAATTCAGCGTTTGGAATTAACCTAGCAATACCAGTTTGTGGGCCGTTGTATGTACCTCGAGTCCCACTTTCCATCTTTTTTCTTACAGTTCCAGGTGTTTGCGGAAGTGACTTCTACGGTGCTGACTGCACGGGGAAGTGTCAATGTTTGGATGACAGACCCTGTGATAAACAGACAGGGGGATGTCCCAACGGACAGTGCAAGCCTGGCTTCACCGTCTACCCAGGGGGATTCAACTGTCAAGGTCAGAGGTCAACTGAGGCCATTCTAAGTTTCGTCAATAAATGAGCAATTAGGCCCTACGTGATTTTTTTTGTGGGTTCTTGGATAAAACAAAGCACATACTTCCCATTATAGACAGTCAGGTTTTCTGGGAGGGGGGGGGGGAGACGGGGTCAACTTGTCCCACTAGGGAGATTTTACTTTTGAATCGAAATCGGTTTAGCACTTCTCAAGTGATATTAAATTTGTACGCCAAGTTTAAAACTGTTTTTCGTGGACGAAACAATCCTCATTGCAATCGAACTCAGAACAAATGGATATAGGCCACTGTCCAAATCACTGCGATTCTAAATGAAAGAGCAATCAATTTCGTACACCACCCTGAGCCAAAAAAAAAAGATGAAAAAAAGTAAGACTGCTGCAAACTGACTGGATGGACCTGAAATATATAAATCTAAAAATTAATGTGGCCTGACGTTGCGAACTTAGCAAGTTCTTCTTCAGAGGCTAAAACAGAAATGACAGAGGTACATACATTAACATGGGGGTTAATGTTAATGTATGTACCTCTGTAATTTCTGTTTTGGCCTCTGAAGAAGAACTTGCTAAGTTCGCAACGTCAGGCCACATTAATTTTTAGATATATGATCACATTGAATAATCGATGTTTAAAGATTGAAACTTCGTCATTAGATGTTAGTTGTCCGATGTGTCCCTTAATTATTAATTTAAGCAGATAAACTATATGCTTCTAGACGTGTGGAAAAGCCCTATAATAAAATGTTGCTATTCACAGCTACATTTCCCAGCAGACCAAAAAACGATTGGAAATTTGATCCGAATTCTCGTGTTTACTTCCTTCTACAACGGAAATCCCCGAAATCACCGCAATTTGAAGAATATCAGGCCGTGACATCGCGGGCGCGGATCTGCGGTCACGCGGGGTCAACCGCAATCAGCCATCGACAGGATGTTCCCTCATAAACGGGACAAATGTAGACAGAAACATTGCCAGTACAAATATCACTCCAAAGTGTGGTGCTCACTGAATTATGCAGAAAGAGACGATAAATCCACACTATTTCCTTGTTGAATTGTGAACTGGTTATTTGAAATACGGGACATGGGTACCTTGTGGAGACATTCCCATTCATTGATGTGTGCCAAAAAAAATCCGAACTTCAATGACACTAAACCCTAACCTAAACTTAATCTAACTTAATCTACCCTCACCAAACCTTGTAAATTTGGGTTTTGTATAAACAAAGAATCAATTTGGTAGACTATTTGGATTTTGCCTAGAAATGCGATTTGAAACAATAGAGAGGCATTGACGTTTCCTCATCTAACTTGTCTCCTAAGGTACAACTTTTTAGCACAGCGTGTCAAATTGCGGATCCAGAACACAATTTTTTGGGGGGTGGGGGCCAAAACAAATTTGGGTTCCCAAAAAGTGGGTCAAACAAATTACGGCGTGGGGTTCGGGGCCCGCTTAAGGGCACGGAAGGTTTTGGGATTCTAGATGCTCTGTGGTGCGATCTGAGGCTATTTCTGACCACTTTCACCAATTTTTTATTGGAGGAAACGATGGTGGTGCACGCAGTGCCTGCCTTTATCGCGACGTCACTTAAAAAATAAAAACTGGGTTTTTTTTGGGGGGGGGGGGGTGGGGGCATGGCACCGTTTCATCCCCCGTTTCCGCCGTTGCCCCCCCCCCCCCCGGATCCGCCCTTGAGCGCGTTTACTTATTTATAGAGCATTTATGAGAATTATGATAATTCAATTGTTCAATTCTACTTAAAATGAATTGTTTCCCTTTCTGATGCCAAAAGAATACTATGCAAGTCAAGTCACTTTCGTTTTCGCCAGACAAAACCAGACTACATGCCATGCAAACTCAGCATTTTCAAGGTTTCAGTGGGTTTTTCCCGCTGCTACTATCATTATAGCTATATAGCTTGTTAGATACGATACAAGCCTGCAATAGCATCTTTCACTTTCATAAGTCTGCTTTTGTTTCCCTGTCTATAGCATAAACCGCTGAGTATAAAGGTCTAAAAATGATTGAAATAAAAATCCATTCAATTTTGTCATGGTGTGGCGACATTTAAAACAATTTGTTTGTAAAAAAAATGTGCGGTGATGGATTATTTGACCCCCGGTGTACTCAAACATATAATCATAAAATACTTTGGTTTTCTTTCTTCTAGGATGAAACCCATGTCAATAAAAGTCCGTGTCAGGCAAATGTATCATTTTAAAAAGCAGACGGTCACATTTAATAGCCATAAAGCCTCACGCATAGAAAGTACATCTATCTTTGTATATTCGTTTGGACCAAAACAATCAAACAAACAAATGTATAAACAAACAACAAACAAAAACATGGCCGTTATGGAGGTTGGATAACATTTAGGCCAAAAAAAAAAGTATCCGGTTTCTGGTATGGAGCTTGCCCCAAAAGTGGTGCGGCGACGCGGCTTTTTTTTTTTTTTTACCTGTTTTTTTTTTTTTTTTTTGGCTTCAAATGTCCACTGATGACTGCAAAATGCAAATGGTGCCCGACTAAACTTAGTGCAAATATATGGGAGTCCAGAGAGGCCACATAAATCTTATTCTCGATCATAACCCCTTCTAAAAACACGTTAAAATTGTGCAGCAGCAGAATTCCGGTCAAACCAGTGAGTTTGGCGGTTTTGAAACATCATCTTGTATTGAAAAAAAAACTTTTTCATTTTGCCGACGCGCATGGCTACGGCGACGCGCGCGCATACCAGAAACCGGAGACTTTTTTTTTTTTGCCTTATCGTGAGAAGATTTCGTAAAAGACCTACATTAAATCAAGCAAAGTTTGAACAACTGTGGCATGTTAATTTCGGGAGTGAAAATGAATAACATTTTCTTTTATTTTTTTCAGAGTGTCGAGATGGCACGTACGGTGTAAACTGCGCTGGTGTTTGTCGCTGTGACGACTCCAACTGCTTGAAGTCTTCAGGAGTCTGCAATGGAGGTTGCAAAACCAACTGGGCGGAACCAGACTGCACTACAGGTCAGAGGTCAAAGTTCAATGACCTGACAACCAAATCACTCCCTTGACAACATTTTTTTGACCTTCTAATCATAATTTTGCTGCTCCCAAAGGGCCAGCCTTTTGACCTCTTTGTGCTGATTTTAATGACTGACTGACTGACTGACTCCCCCATTTCTGAATTAGACTCCCCTAAGCCTGACCTTTGCCCAAATATTTGCCTCAGTTGACTGCCTATACCCAATAAACCAAATTTGTTTGGGACCAGCTTAAAGGGAATATACAACAATTGCAAACATCGAAAAATAAAACTACCAATTTTTTTCGAAATACCTTACAAGGATGTTGGTAAATGACAGTCTAAAGCATCCTGTAAAATTATGGTCCCTGGTGTCGAGTCATTTTCAAGAAAAGGGTATTTTTGTATGCATTTCCAACGGTGGTCGGCCGACCACCGTTGGAAAAACCTAACTATATTTCAACTACTGCTCCAACTTTACACTTTTATCAACTAATCCAAGTTTTGTTTGCTATCCATTTTATCTTTAGTGGAGTCAAGGAACCAGACTACTTGAAAATTTTTGTTTTTCTTGGATTTTCCCAGCATTTTCGAACACAAAACTTCAAACATGTCTGTGTAACAATATTTGATCTATTATACTAACCCCTCAAATAGTTCATTTCTAAAAATTACAGCAAAAGCCAATGATGTACATTCCCTTTAACTAGACTCGCCTGTAGTTTTATTTTGTTGAGCCATGGACTGTGAATCCAACAAGGGCAACCTTGTGAAATGAAATTGTCTCTATGGTTCTGTGTACGAATATACTGGTGAAAGTGGAAAGGTTTGTTGGTGGTAGTAAACATTTTTTAAACACTTATTAGACTCAATGAATTCTTGTTGTTGATACTCTAGGCATAGTTAGTTTCATCAACACTAAAGCGAACAGCGGACAGCCGTCAATGTTCACGTGTATTGTTACTGGAGATCCGCTGCCTCTAGCAGCTGCAGTCAAAGTCTACCGATATTCTGACGATGGCCAGTACGAGTCAGATACGAGCAACGTGATTGGTTCGGAGCGCATTCTAACGTTCATAATCCCAGCTGTGGAGTTGGGTGAGGAGTTCACTTGTTACATCGTGGAGCCCTACGTGACTCTGCTATACACTGCAGATATGTACGGTGAGTCTTGTGTATTTAAGTTATACCCGACTGTATCCGGTTCGTTAGTGAAAACGTCATACACGCGCGCGCACCACTGATTACTAGCGCCCATTGGCTACAAACGCTCGGGCTGCGTTAACTTCCGGTTCCAATCATGCAGAAAGTGCTGGAGGTGACGTCACACTAACGAACCGGATTGCCATTCGCTCGTACCCATCGCCCACACCAGGGCGCTGGGAAGGGCTAATCTCATTCTCACAAATTTGTGAAGGAAGCACAGGCGCGCAAAGCATTGTGGGGAGCTAACTGCCTCATCCACTGAGTTTGCTGGGTCAAGCACGCATTTTCTTTATATAAATCTGTCACCGATTAGTTATTTTTTATCACTAAGGGGGTGCTCCATCGTGAACGCAACCCCTAATGTTATAAACATTATTCATTCCATGAAAGCTAAAGAAGATAAATATTTTTGTCTTGGAATCAGAACTTCCTGTCTTGACCAGACAGCCCCGTGCCGTGCAGGTAAAGGCTCGTGAGGTGATCATCGAATGGGATGCATGGAACCCTGACGTTGGTGACACAGGCGACCCACCCATCACGGCATACACCGTGCATTACCGGCCACAGAATGGGGATTCCCCGGAGTGGCTGAGTGGTACCATGCTCCCTGTGACGGCTACCAGTCTGACAGCAACTGTTGGCGAGCTGGCACCAGAGACTGCGTACGAACTGGGCGTGGCCGTCAGCAGGGAAGGAGTGGGCGGTGAGGGAGCGATTGGTGCCATACTGTCTGTGACAACATCATGCAGTGGTAAGTTATACGGGAAGAGCAGTGCTGTGATCAGTTCAAGGCGTAAATAAGTCAGTCACAAGTCCATCGTAAACCATCGCAGGTCCGATCACAAGTCCATCACAAGTCAGGCAAAACCTTATAAAGGCATTGCGATTGACTTGTGAACTTGACTTTGTCCTTTGACTCAATTGCGATTGACCTGTGATTGACTACTTTCGTGAAACGAGGAATCGGTCTTAATTGCTACGAATTAGGGGAATTTACTAACATGGAGGGACAAACTGGATAGCATTGAAAAAGAAAAGTTCGCTCCATATTATGAGTCATAAGATGAAATTTCACTAGTAGAAGTAGTCGTGGCAAGATTACCATATCACAGTTCACTAATTTTTCTCTGTATTGACTATCAAGCCCCCAGATAGCAATTTCATGTCATCAAAGTCAATTTGAGCAGTGAGAAAATACAAGCATTTTCTTAGAAAACACTTAGAATTTTTCAGTCCAATCTCATAGGGTTTGTACACAGGGTGTTGAGTGAACTTCGTATATGGAAATCTTTCCGTAGTGGTTTGTCGCGAGTCTGTTTAGGCCATCAGCCTTGGGGTTTTAGTCAGTATCAAATCAGGGCATAAATGATTATAATGAGCATGCGCAAGGTATCGCCCCTAGAGTGGCAACAAGGATTTTGATGGACATTTGAAAAAGGTGATAACTCCTAAAAGCTGCCACCGCTGCAAGCCATCACATATTTTCCAACTCGGAAGGTGTAGGCTACACCTTGCCAAAAATTGCTATGACGATTATTCGCCTTATTTGATACGGTGGCAAAATTTTGGACCGAGGCTGATGGCCTAATTCGGTTTCCTTGGCATGAAAGCGACTACGAATGTGTTCTCCTTGAATGGGATGCCAGTCCATCGCATGTTAACCCAAGGTAAAGCAGGTAAAGTCCAGGATGGAGAGAGGCGAATGGGGTGAAATAGCTAAGCAAGGACACAAATTGTGGCCGGCACCTGGATTGAACCCATGATTATGGGTCACGAACCTAACCATTAGGCCACACTCTCCCAATGCTTTATCTCAAAAGGGAAATAATAATCGCTGATGTTTTGTAATGCTGTAAAAATGTTGAAGTATACACTATTATTCTTTCACTATACACTACATTATGTTCAGAACCTCTGCAGCCACCGGACGGTGTACAAGCTTCCAGCAAGCAACAGATAAAAAGACAAATCGTAGTTACCTGGCAAGGTTAGTATGTCTTGTTATTGCTTTGGAATCTCGAAAATAATTGGACTTCATTGAATGAGTGACGCAAAGAGTACCACCTAGATACTCATGTTTCTACGTCAGCTTTGTGTCCAGTTGGTTGGTTACTGGAACCCTAAAGTATCATTATTACGCAAAATGTTGGCCGCTGAAATGTGATGTTGTTGAATGCATGCACAACTGGCATTTCTCAGCAGCAGCACATCCAGTTCTAAAACACTTCTCTAAAGTTTGTGTCATTCCTGTTTCCTCTCAACTTCAGGACCTGCAGGCTGATTTCAAGGATGCAGCACTGGTATCACGCAGTACCGTATTCGCTACACACCTGATCTCGACACGGGAACCAGCGTGACAGAGACCGTGGACCACGTGGTAACAGCTGTCAATCTAGCGGGTCTGGAACCCTCGTGCAATCGCCATCTCGGTCCGTGCCGTCAAGCGAAATCGGTGGCGGGCCCTGGGTGGCGTCATCATAGCGTACACGCCGAAACGCCCCCTCCCCAAGGCGGTGACCATTCCACGCAGCACCACCAGCTCAATCACGGTGCAGTCAGAGGCAACGTCACCTCACAATCTGAGCGGTGGCGTGAGTCACTCGTCATCCAGTACAGCCTAGCCACTGAGGGCGCCTAACAGAGGCAACAGTCATGCGCGTCAACCAAACAGGCTACAAAATGGCGTACACGATAATGGGCCTGCCGAGTACGACCCGACTACACCATAAGGGTAAACTCCTTTCTCAAACTAAAACAGATAACTGACAAAATTTAAAAGACGATTTATAAACTATTGAAAAGAGGACACATTGTTGCGTGGTGCATGTTGAATGTTTTTAGAGGACATTCTAGTTATTTATCAAGGCAGATAAAAAGGAGAAGCGACATTTTCATTGGTTGATTTTATTGTTGAAGCGATTGACAACGTGGATTGAAAAATGTATCGAGTCATCTGAGCTTATATTATTTTGTTTGAATTTGAATTTCAAATGGAACCCTAACGTCAATTTCCTTTTTTTTAAACCTCAAAAAGGTTAAAATTGTCAGCAGTCGGGAAGTGATTGGGCGAAGCTGTTAAGGCGACAACAGTTGAAACAGGTAAAACAAAGCTATTTCATTATTGTAGTAAAACTAACAATATGTTTTTAGATTGTCGTGGGGTCAGAGGGCTTAAGGTTTAGGAGAGAGTTCGAGATTGGAATATTACCTATTTGTGTTCAAAGGAAGATCTATACTTTTGGTAACAATATTATAGCATGGTGTTCTAACTGGAACCCTTTCCTCTTGACCTTTCACAAAACGAAAATAATTCACATGGGACCGGGGATGTGTGTGAATTGTTTTCATTTTGCTGAAAAAACACAAACCGTTTTTGTGATCCGTGGACAGAACTTTGAAACTTGTAGTTGTGTTTAAAATTCCGTAACTTGAAAAGATTAAGTGATTTGAATGATTCTTGTGCTAAAAAAGATTTTTAATTGGGCTTTCATATCCTAGATTTTGATAGTGCTACATGCAGAACTTTATTTCAAAAATGGTCCTGCCATTTGGGCTTCCTTTCTTTACTCACCCTATATTAAGTCAGTCAGTTTTAGCTAGTATAAACTTGTTTTACTTCGACATGTGTAACATACTTTTCAACTGCTTACAATGAAGTTGAATTAGTTGTGCCGGCTTTTGGACAGTAGTATTCGGCTAGGCGTATGTAAAACCGCAGCTGTAAATGCGCCTCACCTAAAGATTGGCGTCTGCGTCGGATCAATGTTTTCCTCCACGTCCTTCCATTCTCTAACCCTTCGCCTATTTCATCCACATAAATTGAATTAATCTTGATAGGTATTTGTTTTTAATCCTTTTCTTTAGCAAAATTGATACGGACAGCCAAACTGGCAATGGTGGGAGAAGCGCTAGCTTGGAGGCATTTAAAGCACTTTGTTCATCATCATCGCCATCGCAATCGTAGTCGTTCTTCTAGTGAGGCAGAAGGAGTATGTTCTCGATGCGTCGTGTTCGGGCTATGTTCAAGGATATGATTAACTCTGTTATTAGTATTGTCCAAAGTGAACATTTTCCTGTCCCTAATACCTTGCTACCTATTGTAATTTTTCATTTGTGAATCATTAAGAATACTTTCAAATGATTTGTTGGGTAGTTAGCATGCTGTTTGATAGTCGCTCTTGGATGTGACTGCATTAGGAGTGCTTCAGAGATGTCCAGATGTAACAAGGAAAGAAACAAAGTGTAGGCCTACTCCACATTTATATGAATAGCGCACTTTATACAAGTCCAGTTAGTAGATGAAAGAATACGCCTTGCTGTAATGTGCTTCAGTTGTTATACTAAAAATAAAATAAAAATGTAGTGCCAAGGCCAAAAAAAAAAAAGTCTCTGGTTTCTGGTATGCGCGCGTCAAGCCGTATGTCCATGCGGCAGTCGGCAAAATGAAATTTTTTTCAATGAAAGATGATGTCTCAAAACCGCCAAACTCACTGGTTTGACTGGAATTACTGCTGCTGCACAATTTTAACCGTGTTTTAGATTGGGTTATGATCGAGAATAAACTTTATGTGGCTCTCTGGACTCCCATACCATTTGCACTAAGTTTAGTCGGGCACCATTTGCAGTCATCAACCGACATTTAAAGCAAAAAAGTCAGGTAAAAAAGAAAAAGCCGCGTCAGCCGCACCACTTTTTTAGGCAAGCTCCATACCAGAAACCGGAGACTTTTTTTAAAGGCCTAATGTTTGGCTTTTTAATCGAATAAAACACTGCACATCA
>JASAOE010000934.1:0-25000 GCA_029964075.1 Patiria pectinifera | reverse complement strand
GTCCACAAGGTCAACTGAGTCTTCTGTCTCTACTTGACGTCTTAAATTGCCAAAATCTGATATTTCTGTCTAACTTATTTGCTTGCACAGTTTAAAGACACTATGAAGTTCACTCGTATTTCGAGTGCGGTGGAACGCCGCTGTAACGAACATCGCAGGATCCACAGATATTGTTCGTAATATCGATCGTTCGGTATAACGATTTAATTAGCCGTGGTGCTCCGGTACTCACTTTTCAATAAATAGCGCCCTTCAGAACTTCACCCTGCACGCCATGGTAGTTACTGAAAGATGACTTTGAACACGTGCCGACTATTGAATCATGTAATTACACAGTTTTTGAGCTTACTACCTACAGCAATGGGTGGCTTTCCCCTTCTATGCCTTGGGGAAATAATAGCCACTTGTCTCTCTTCTGATGACATTTTTCAAGAACAATGTTCAGTATGTTTTGTACAAAAAAATCGGGAGCCAAGCACCATGTTCGGTATAGCCGAATGTTCGGTATAGCGGTGTTCGGTATAGCGGCGTTCCACTGTATATATTTAAAGGTAGAATGGACCATTTGTCATTTGTGCTTTTTTTTTTTCGTTTAAAGCAACAAAAGTGCTCAAAATCTAAAGATGGGTGCTTTAATAACAACTACCTGGTGGAGTTTTAGCTCTGTGAATGCTGTATATTTGGCGAAAACATTATTCTAGGATCTTGATTTCTGATCAAGAAAGTTTCCAAAAAGTCACATTTTGAATTGCACAATCTCGAAATCAGCATTCGGGACATGATTCTTATTCTGCCGATTGTAGCTATGTGATGTTACAAACTGAACTGAATAATAGCTAACACACTACGTGTGCGTCTTGTCAACGCTTGGGCACACCCATTCATGGATTTGCCCAATTACGACCAACTGCAAACCAAATTTTCCAAATATGTGTCACTTGACACATCCGTTGGAAATAAACTCCCTTTATTGTTGTCTTCAAAATGACAGCATGCCAGAAGGAATAATTTCACAGGGAGTTTAGTGTCATTACTATCTTTAACCCTAACTCCCTAGGCATTTTTGCTACGATGCAACCTCAATCCTGCAAAATCCTCCATTATTTCTTAAATGTGGTCTTTGGAGGGGTGACCACTGCCTCAATCCTGCAAAATCCTCCAGCAATCACTGTCAATATGTCGAGGCAGAGCCAGTGACATCCTGGAGCAGTGCGGAGGATTTCAAGTATAATCTGTGGCTAAATTAATGCACGGCTGAGCATAAACAACACAAGGTCTGGCCCAAGACCTTGACACAGTGCATCCTCCAAAATCAGCCACATATTTTTGCCATATAGCGTCAATCCTGCAAAATCCTCCATTTTGCAAAGATGATTTCGTAGATTTGGGAAGGTTAGCTTAACACCAATAAGCTTTTCAACAATAATTCGGTCAGTGACTTTTTGGATAGCTGCAAATGGTCTACCTAACTTTAAGAGAAACTTCACAAAACTTTCAACATTTTCCTGATAATGCTAAGCTCGGCCATTTTGCAGTACTCATGCCTGATTTCAATATGTATCTTCGTTTTTTTTTCAAATCCAGATAAGTCAGAGAAACTCCCCTCGGGTCCGTACTCACCAAGTATTCCTCTGCAGCTATCGTCCCTGGGTTCACATCCAACCAGTATGGCTAACACGGGACTGTCTCAATCGCCCAGCGGGATGCAGTCCAACCTCCACTCACAGATGGGCCTGTCATCACACACCAATCAACAACTGAGACAGGTGGAGACTAAAATTAGTTACATGTCCATAATTTTGGATGGCGTTGAGGAGTCACACGAATATATTTATATACTTTTCATTGAAATTTCGGTTTTTTTAGGTAGAAATGTAAGTTCCTTAAAAAAAAATTACCTCGCCTTTTATAGATTTTAAAATTTGTAAAGCGTTTTGAGACATTTTGTGTAAATCGCTATATAAATGGCATTATTATATTGCATGAGCTGTAACAATATTTATGGCGAGTGCAATATATTCTTGTATCCCCCGAAAAAACACCATCCCATATTATATTATTTATATCAGGCTGACTTGATCCGCAAGAAGTACAAGAAATACGAAACCCAAATGGCGGGACCATTGTTTAAGTGAAGTTCTTCATGTAGCACTTCCAAAATCTAGGATATGAAAGCCCAATTCATGAGCTTTCTTTTAGTACAAGAGTCATTCAAACCACTCATGTAATTTTCAAGCTACGGAATTTTAACACAACCACCGGTGTAAAGTTCTGTCCATGGATCACAGAAAAGTGTTCTTTCAGCAAAACAAAAACAAATAACATAGGGAGATGTGTGAATTGTTTTCGTTTTGCTGAAGGAACGCTCACCTTTTTATTTGGTGATTTGTGATTTTGTTAAAATTTGATTCCTTTGTTTTCTGAAAATAGGTGACATATTCAGGTTTTTATCAAAAAAATTAGTTGGATTAGGCCAAAAAAAAAAAAAAGTCGGTCTCTGTTCAGCGTGCGCGTCGATTTTAATCATGCGCGTCAATCTTTTTTTTCCAAAATGTTCCGCGGTAGCTCCAACAGCGCCTTCTATTTCCACACCTCCTCAATTTTTTTTACCAAAGAGCACCAAGGAATGGGAAATTGCACTAAGGCAAATGATCGAAAGCACCAAGGCAAATTGAAGAAAAAAAAAAAAAAAGCCGCGTGGCCGCGTCAATTCCGGAACTTTGGTCTGACCAGAGACCGAATATTTTTTTTTGTTGGCCATATGTAAAACTAATTTTTCGAGGGCGTGGAACAAACACTCCTACCTATCCTTTGGCTCCATAAATTTTTGTTCTTGAGAAATGAATGCTTTGAATTTGCTATTCTGAAAAACAAAAAAGCTGTTAACAGAAAACATGCGTAAAACATCGACCAACATTTCACAATTTCATGTTTATTCCTTTGAAATCATGTATTGATTATACTTTTGCCTGAACAGACACCCAATTCCTACCACGCAACGAGTGCACCAACGACCATTCACTCGCCGGCTAGCCTGTCCAGTGGTCTGTCCAGCATGTCGCACGGTGGAGGCTACACGTCCAGCCACTCGGTAAACTCAGGTCTAACAGGGTCCAATCTGTCCAGTAATCTGGGAACTTCAAACCTTGGCGGTTCGAATCTCTCCGGTTCAAGCCTTGGAGGCACTGGTCTACCCACGTCCAGCCTGACGCACTCGACCAGTGGACTATCGTCCAGTATGTCCGGAGGACCGAGTACAATGAGTGGACTGCCGTCGGCCGCGCAGCCAGCTGGACTGTCTAGCTCGGTCAGCGGATTGGCCAGTTCTGGTCACATGAGCGGAATGCAAACGACTGTGTCGAATACAATGGTGTCGCAGAGCGGCGTACAGTCAGGGCAGCTGAACAGCAGTAAAATGGGCAGCTTGGACAATCGGATGAATTCTGCACAGGTCAGTGCATATTTATCTGACTTTTTTTTCTAGATCCATATCACAAATCTTTCAAGCTTACGTGTGAAGTCGGTAAAATATCCTACATATACTGAAACCCTCGTGTAATTCAACACAGCAGCAGTCAAATCACACATATTGTGGATATAAGTTGCTAAACAGTTTGCCAGATTTTTATTCAAATTTTGGATGGGAAATGCCTGTCTTCCCTGCACAAGACGGAGATAGTTCAATCTTGGCTGAAATGATGTTACAATACTTTCGTTCTACTGACATAACGTCTGAGGACACATTTGGTTTCTTCTGATCAGCCAATGTTAAGAGATTAAGCTTACGGTTGCACCATTTAATAAATCTCTTTTGCGTTGAGGTTCCGAAAAGGACCGTGGAAATTTAACCGGCCCTGGAAACTCAACGTTTGTGACAGTATGCTCTGTCCGTCGTCGGCAGACTTAAGATGTTATCAAATCTTTTAAGATTGATCTTGTACACTAGAAGATAACTGAATGTTTTGTGTTGTTAATTCTATACAGCACACGATGGATCATAATCATCCGTCGTCTAGTAGTTTATCGTCGTCCAGTCTGAGCGGTCATTCCTTGAACACGACGGCCACACTGACCACTGCCGGGTCATCGTTGGGCTATAACAGCATCAGCGGCATGTCGTCAGGAATGACGTCGGTCACTTCAGTGGGATCGTCTGGTATGAAGTCATCAATGACATCAAGTAAGTTCATCACACTCTTCAAATCAGTGTCTGTAAAACACAAGATTGGGAAAATTGTTTGCTCGTTATTTGTTGTTTTTAACCCTAACGTTGTCAGATTTTTCGTTACTGCACTCTGTGTTGTTAATATAACCGGAGTGCACCGCGTATTCTGGTTCTGCTGCCAAAAAACCCTAACTCCTTTGCCATTTTTGCTACGATGCAACCTCAGTCCTGCAAAATCCTCCGAATGCCTTCGTGTAAAAATTGCATACAGCCTCAATCCTGCAAAATCCTCCGTTATTTCTTGAATATGATCCTTGGAGGGGTGACCACTGCCTCAATCCTGCAAAATCCTCCAGCAATCACTGTCAATATGTTGAGGCAGAGCCAGTGACATCCTGGAGCAGTGCGGAGGATTTCAAGTATAATCTAGGCCTTAATTTATGCACGGCTGAGCATAAACAACACAAGGTCCGGCCCAAGACCTTGACACAGTGCATCCTCCAAAATCAGCCACACATTTTGCCATATCGCCTCAATCCTGCAAAATCCTCCATTTGGCAAAGAGGATTTGGGAAGGTTGGGGTTAAAGGGGCTGCTGACTTAAATTTTACTTGGGAATATATTTTGTGCAACTTTCTACTCCTCTTAAATGACATCCATTTTTAGTTAATTTTATTGAAAAGTGCACTTCTTTAAACATTTAATATTTCCCATGCTTTTCCGCACAACTGAGGGGTGTTGCTGTGATGTCATTTCAGGAGGTTTTCATTTAGGGGTTTTCTGTTCAAATTGTGAACCCAAAATTTGCTCATTGAAAACATTTGTGAGAAACATTGCTCATTGGCTTACTGCCATGTACTGACACAACAACGAATCACCAAAGAAAAGAGAATTTATGGCAGCAAAATATCCAAATTTCTGCCAGCTTTTGGTGCTGAAATAGCAGTAACATTGAGGTTTCTCCCTGAAATGACATCACACTTTTGCTCATGAATTTGGAAATTTACATTATTATAAAAACCAAAAAGGCACAAAAATAGCCTGAAAAATGGCAAAACATGGTTTTGGTGGGGGCTGTGGTCCAATGGTTATGGTGTTCGACTCGTGTGCCGTGGTACATGGGTTCGAATCCTGACCGTGGGAACATGGTGCTTGTGCTCTTGAGCAAGGCACTTAACCATTATTGCTTCGTCCTTCGGATGGGACGTAAAGCCGTAGGTCCCGTGTGTTGTGTAATGCACATTAAAGAACCCAGTAACACTTTTTGCTAAGAGAAGGGGTTTGCCTTGGTGTTTCTGGCAGTGGCTGCAATATATGCACCGCAGCACCTTGTAAACCCTTTATAAAGGTGCTACATAATGGGTCTCACTTTTTCCCATAAAACTTCATTTACCTGTCTTTAAAAATAGACATAATTACCAGCGCCTCGAGTATCTAATTAATGGTAGCTATGTGCGCTGTATACAACTCTGGTATTTTTATTTTTATTAAAATTTTTTGTAATAAGGTTAATTGAGATACAAAGGTGCAATTTCAGCTAAGGCATTTAAAAAATAACATTGCATTTAACGGATCAATCTGTTGTGGTGTTGAAATATTTGTCAAACTGACTGTGACGTGACATGGCGACGCCCAGCCTATAACCTTGCTATAACAGTATGGTGTATTGTAGTACTCTGGATCAGTGCCATTCAGTCAGTGTCTGGGTTGAAGTGATGTTTACTTTCGTTCTACTGACGTAGATGTCTGAGGACAAGGACTTAATCTGACCAGCCCAGACCAAGCCTCGTACATTAGCGTAGGTGATTACAATCTTGTACTCATCAACTTTTACAGCATCCGAATTGTATTTAATCCGTAACTTTTACTTTTTTTCTTGATAGACAAAGGTCCGCCCAACTTGCCTCCTGGAATGCCGTTGTTTAACCATCAGTACATCATGGGACATGGGATCCTACCCGTCAACCCATTCGTAAGAAGCTTACCTAAATGGAAAAACCAGAACAGACCCACGTTTATGACGCTTGCGATAATTGACACCATAATGCTCACTTCGTGTATAGAGCTCATCGTACACACTTGTATCTTGCTGAATTGATGCTCAGATGTGGTAGTACTATTGTGCAGACCTGTGTGAACAATCTGTGCAGCAACTTCCGAGTTTTAAATTTGGGGTCGGGTTTTTTAGTGGGTATCCATGGCCTTTTGGTCGTGGAGTGCCGTAGCCTCGTGGTTAAGGGCGTTGGATTCGTGGTCTGCGGGTAATTCGGCAGGTTGTGGGTTCGAGTCCAGCCTGGGGCTATGGTGCGTGTGCCCTTGGGCAAGGCACTTTGTCACTCACTGCTTCTCTCCACCCAGGAGTAAATGGGTACCTGTGATGGTTATTGTGGTTGATTTTAGCTGCTTTGCGCCGAAATAGCAGCATTGAGCTGTATACTCTCCAGGGAGCTGAGATTGTCTTTGGAATGTTTCATTGGCCCAATGAGCAGGGTAATAATGATGTAGCCCTTGAACACCAATACTGATGGATACGTGCACTTTATAAATACCCATTATTATTTTTATTACCCGAGAACCCGTATTTTTTTCTCAAATGTGTACCCCATTCCCGTACTATCCATAAATGTACACCCCTAATTTGTCATGCTTTTCTGCATGTCTGGTGAACAAATCAGACATTGCCGTCACAACATGAAGTTTCAGATAGTCATGCTACAGAATATTCACGTTTTGACGTTATTTCTTTTGTGTTACCAGGCTGCGACGCATCAGCCATTCTATAACTACGATGAGTTACAGCTACAGCTATCAAGAATGCCAATGGTAAGCACAATTTCCTTTATTATCACCGCACAATTTTAAAACCTTACACTCACAAACCCCACAATCCTGTTAACAGAAATCGAAATTGCACCAAATTTGCTTGCGGAGAACACGCGTGCTCAAAATTTAACAAAATTAATGACTTGAATCGTCCATCTTCACCGTATGATGAGATGATAATGTCATTTTGATTCATTTTTTTGATCTGCGCACCGTGTGTTGAAATTGTTGGCAAATCGCCAGTAGCCAGTATATATAATTTCACTTCGTACACCAGGGTTACTCCTATGATCCTCTACAGTTCCCGCAGCCCGCTACCACGCTGACGAGCCGCGATGTGACGTCGCACTCCAGCGCGCCGTACTCGGTCACCGACCAGAGCAAGTTCACAAGAGGAGAGGCAGCGTCGCCCGTAGCGTCGTCGTTGTCAACGCAGCAACAATCACAGCAGCAACAGCAAACAGGTATGGACAGGCTCTCATTGGTTGCATTCACTCAAACAAAAGACAAAATCTACCTAACCCTAGCCCCTAGGCCCTTTTTGCTAGGAACCATCCTCAATCCTCCAAAATCCTCCAAAATGTTGCACTTGTGTTCAAATGAAGGATACCCACTGCGGCAATCCTTCAAAATCCTCCAAAAGGCATGCCATTCAAAATGCATTCAGCCTCAATCCTCCAAAATCCTCCTCTTTTTCAAACATCATTCAGCCTCAATCCTCCAAAATCCTCCACTAGCGTTCAAATGAAGGATACCCACTGCCCCAATCCTTCAAAATCTTCCAAAAGCCCTGCCTCTCAAAATGCATTCAGCCTCAATCCTCCAAAATCCTCCTCTTCTTCAAACACCATTCAGCCTCAATCCTGCAAAATCAACCGATACTGAACGTCCATGTGCCCTCAAGCCTCCAAAATCCTCCAAAATTGTATGTTGCATTCATCCTCAATCCTCCAAAAACCTTCAAAACCGCTCGAAGAACTTTGGGGGATTGAGGAAGTTTAGAGTTCATTGCATTATTATTGTCAGATCACCAAAGCGAGGGTCTTTTTACGTTCTGTTAGAGGGAAGGATTGTTAGTCAGTAGTGAGGATACTTTCCATGTGATTTTTATGTGATTAACCTGCTGTAAAGAATACGGTCTCACATGATAGCCATGTGATAGGCATGTGATGGCCATGTGATGGCCATGTGATGGCCATGTGATGGCCATGTGATGACCAAGACATATGCCATGTGCTTCATTATGTTGGTTTGTGAGTTCTATTTGATCGCCATATGTTGTATTGCCTGCAATCAGCACAACGTTACTGTGACAGGTTCATGTGATAGCCATGTGATCTTCATGTAATTATCATGTGGCTACCATGCAATAATCATATGATTACCATGAAATAATCATGTGATTACCATGAAATAATCATGTGATTACCATGAAATAATCATGTGGTTACCATGAAATAATCATGTGATTACCATGAAATAATCATGTGATTACCATGAAATAATCATGTGATTGCTTGAGGATATCCAAAAAGCATTGTCCTGTGAAGAAGAGTTACATGTTATCACCCTGTGGTGAGTTACAAGTTTCACCACACGGTGAGTTGAGCATAATCACCACGTTCTTGTGTTATATTCAGGTCAAGCAGGCCATCATCAGACGCAGCAAGCCACCCAGCAAGCAGCGTTCCTGAACGCAGCGACCGTACCTCCAGGCTATGGCTACGGCGGGCTACCCTACTACCCCAGCCCAGGCATCATACCGCCAGGCCTCCAGTACCAGCCTGCTGTCTTTCCCGCTGTCAATACGGTCAGTCAAGCCCTAGATTGATATAAATGATGAATTGTTGGGCAATTTGGGTGAGGTACAGAAAATAAGGATTGAATGTGTTAGTAGCCGAAACTTACTGTAATTTGTGAGATAATCATGCCATCATGTCGACCAGCGATTTGCGTGCGCCGTGTCAGATCATGCTCAGTCATAAAACTGAGAAATCGTGTGAGGCTCTTGAAACAAACGGCGTCCCGACACAAAATAATCGCAATCATGCTCTCGTCATCCATGACGCGACAACGATTCCTCAGAATAGACGTGATCATGTGACGTCTTCAAAATGGCGGTGCCCAATCTTCCATGGTCACGTTTGTTGGGCACGCTGATTAGCTACACAATGAAATAATACGATCCTGATGCGCGCACGATGTAGTAACTCCACACAGATGGACTGTGATTGATTCCTACTTGTCCAGAAAACGTTCTGTCGCAGCGCAGAAGTTACATTTTCTACCCTTGCAACTCAAATTAGTTTAACATAAACCCTTGCGACTGTTTATTTTTTTGAGTGCCAGTGATGCTGATCATCTCAATATCGTCGCAGCTTCACTTGGGTCGCAAAAAATTGGCGACTGATATATTCCTGACTGTTGTAGCTCAGGTACAGCTTGATCCTGAAAAGCCAGTCGCCGACGGCCTTGTGTCATCACAAGATTGACCTGAGGCTGCCTTAGAGTTGTCAAGGAAAATATTCTTCATAGTTTAGTCGGGCGTAAATATAGGCCAAGTTCGGGCAAAGACCATTAGTCGACTAGTGGTTGATTTGTGTCGTACCTTACGCCTGCGCACTGATAGTAATGTGCAAACGTCTCTAGTCAAACGCTGGTCAAAATGTCATCGCAAAACTTCTGGATCCTGGCTCTCTGCTAGCGTTATGAATGCGCGCGGCTATTGGTTACCAGCGAAGCAACCAACCCCAGTAGGCTGGTTCCAAATAGTCGACTAGCGTAGTCAACCACCGTCGACTAGACAGAGTTCGGGCAAATGTTAGTTAACCATTGGTCAACTATAGTCCTTGCGCGAAATTGGCCAAAGTTGTCAAGGAAAAATATTCTTCATAGTTTAGTCGGGCGTAAATATAGTTGTGATTGAACTTGTTGTATTGCTATCGTTTTTTAGGTGCAACCCAACAACAGATCTCAAGCCGGCACGACGCCCCACTCGGCATTCCAGCAAGCACCGTACGGCCAGCACGGGTCCCACGGAGGTTACGGCACTGGTAAGCCCATAATTGACTTCCAAAAATAACTTGACAACCCAGAAAGCTGTGGGGAGTGTGGCCTAGTGGTTAGGGTTCGTGACTCATGATCAGAGGGTCAGGGGTTCGAATCCAGCTGCTGGTCATATGTTGTGTTCTTGGGCAAGCCACTTTACCCCACTTGCCTCTCTCCACCCAGGAGTATGAATGGTTCCAGCATTAGCTGGGGAGTAACCTGCGATGGACTAGCGTCCCATCCAGGGGGAGTAGAAATATTCCCATCTGTTGGCCATATGTTGTGTCCTTGGGCAAGCCACTTCACCCCACTTGCCTCTCTCCACCCAGGAGCATAAATGGGTACCGGCATTAGCTGGGGAGTAACCTGTGATGGACTAGCATCCCATCCAGGGGGAATAGAAATATTCTCAGTTGTTTCATGCTACTGAAACCGGAGATAAACGCCGGCCTGATGGGCCACATTGGCTCGCGACAGACTTTACGTTACTACCTAGAAAGCTAGAGCTGCGTTGGCCTGGATCCCTGTTGCTAACGATCTGTTTTCAATTCAACTCTTTTTTCTTCAGGATACGATGATCTGAATCAGTCGCAAGATTTCCCTAAGGGCGGCTACTCGAGTGTGTCTCAGACCGGGGCCAAAGGCACCGGAGCAACAGGTTAGTCTGTGGTGTCTGTCTCGTCATTTAACTCCTACAAAGCTTCAACGGAGTTCTGAGATTTTGACTCGACCCAAAAAGTGCTGATAAAATGGTGACTTGATGTACTTAACGACCAGAATCAAAGGTTTAACTGAATGTACAGATTCATGAACGTCTTCACTATTTTTTTGTAAAGATGTCTGAACAAAGAGTCACACATGCGACAGTTGTTTTAACAATTTGTGATGTTCAATTTAGGCCAAGTTCGCGCAAGGACTATAGTTGACCAATGGTTAACTAACGTTTGCCCGAACTCTGTCTAGTCGACGGTGGTTGACTATGCTAGTCGAGTATTTGGAACCAGCCTACTGGGGTTGGTTGCTTCGCTGGTAACCAATAGTCGCGCGCATTCATAACGCCAGCAGAGAGCCAGGATCCAGAAGTTTTGCGATGACATTTTGTCCAGCGTTTGACTAGAGAGACTAGAGACATTCGCACGTTGCTATCAGTGCGCAGGCGTAAGGTACGTCACAAATCAATCACTAGTCGACTGATGGTCCTTGCCGGAACTTGGCCTTGGTTTCGCTTGGCGTTTGTTTTAGTTGCTAAATTGTGCTGCGGAAAGTGAATAAAAGCTTGGTTGCATGCTTGGGCCGCATTTTTGCTGCAAATTTGAAAACTTTGTGCTTAAAGATGTTAAGGTCTCTGCTAACCTTTATATACCGAAAAGAAAATCAAGGAAATATATTAAAAGTTTATATGTCCAAAAGTTGCCAATGTCAACAGACACAACAGACTAAAAGAATTCTCCTTTTTCATTCAAGTAAATTTGCTGGCAGAATTTTTATTTTATGAAATTAAGATGATTTATGCTGCTCTAACATCTTATCCTTATCCTTGTTTATTACTTATCCTGACACATGATTTCTCATTTTAACATCGCTTTTTGACATTTTTACGTAGTCTAGGGGATAGTCATTGTTATGATTTGATATGCGATAACCCACTGCCGCGATAACCCACTGCAGCGAGAGGGCGCTATCACGACCAATATCACCCACGAACTGCCATCAACAACGTCTAGGGAACTTTGTAGCAGTTGTGTAATGCGTACGCACCTTTTTGGCCTAACATATGCAGCGCGCATTCAAAACATTTCATTGTAGTTCTGAACGCAAGTCTTCAATTTCTTCCAGTAGTGTAAAAGATGCAGCAAGACTTTGGTGCAGCTTCACTGGTCAGCTCCTTTGTGGTGTGTAGTGGGACTGAAAATGAACCGTAATTGCCTGCAGAAGTAGCGCATGCGCACTAGTTTCCCGCGTCTTTCGGGGGGAGATATCACAAGATTCCCTAGACAACGTTATTGGCAGTTCGTGGGTGATATTGGTTGGTCGTGATTACGCCCTGACGCGGCAGCGGGTTATCGCAGCTTTGGTGGGTTATGGCGTATCAATTCATAACAACGTCTAGCGGCTAGACTAATTTTTATGCCACTGAAGTCTCATTTGATTCTTTTCTTATCCTGAGATTGATATATAATTTTACTTTTTCGTTACTGTTCTTATTCTGGCTATGTCCTCATTTAGGCATTCTGTTATTTCAATTTTCATCAGTCTTTATGCAGACATTGTTTTCTCAGTTGGGCATGAATTCATTCTCAGTCAGACATTTCATTTTAAGTTGGACACTATTCTCATTTGGGCATGCTCCATTCTCATCCACATAATTCATTCTTATTTGGGCATTAATTCATTCTCATTCAGACATTATTTTGTTCTAACTCGGACACTCTATTCTCATTTGGGCATGTCTCTATACTCATCCGTATATACTCGTTTGGACATTACTTAATTCTTATTCTAAAAGTTGCAGACCAGTAAATAGACTGCCATAGTCTTCAGTGATAATTACGCGTACTTCCCAAAATTGCTAAAAAATATGCGCAACTCTCCAAGGTGTTTGAGACACACATCAAATTAAAGCTTATTTAATCATCTTTCATTTTCTGGTCAATTTTGGGGGGTTAACAGATGAATTTTTGGAGAAAATTCCAACCAAAGATGATCACCCCTAAAAGTAGTCCAGAGCCCATCGCCATTTTGATAAAGGATGCCTGCGCTCTATGCGAAATAGAGCCACTTTAGGGCCCAATTTTGTCCAGATTTCACAGAAATACGAGCTTGCAGTCCTCTGCACGGCTCCCACCCTACAAATCGTCACATGCACGGCCCTCAAAATGCTCCCGGAGAATTTGAGGACAAGCAAATCGTGATTTGGCCGGCATAGTCAGTTTCGGGCCTGTTTACTGGTCTGCACCCTAAACCTCCTTCTCCAGTTCATCCATCCCAGGCCACATCTGAACTACCTGGCTGTGGCTAGGAGTAATGCACGAGTCTATGAACAGCCACTTCCCATAGACCTGTGTGTAATTTCTAGTCATAGCCATGCAATTCTGACAGCCTTATTTGTCCGATTCTCCTGGTCTAGTACCCTGTCCCTGCACTAGTATATTTTGCTTAATTGTGTATCTGATTCTCTCTTTCTTAACTGTCTGGTTGCCTGACTTCATGCATTGTGTGCTAACAGGACGTAGCTCAGGTAACTAACTCCACATTAACACATTTAATCTGGCTACTCCAGCCTTCTTCAATAACCAATTATTAATTATTGTTATGCATTTCAGATTAACATTTATTTATATTAATCCTAAAGAATAATTTTCCAGAAATCAGTGTACAACTTCATTGTTCAGAGGTAGGGACTTAACCCTAACTCCCTAGCGTCTTTTACTAGGAACTGGACCAAGTCCATCAAAATCCATCAATCACTGTGCGTCCAATACAAAACTGTACATGACATAATGGAATCCACCACTGACGCACTGGTTGACATTCATGGACTTGCTACACATGGCTTTTATCACAATAGCAGTACAGGAAGCTAGGCAAAATCAATCGGATACCCCTAGCACTGCTTCAGGCCATTAGGCCCAAGTCCATCATACTCCATCAATATTTAGTCACGCCAGGCCTTCTGGACCAAGTCCCCCAAAATCCACCAAAATGGGGGGATGGATTTTGATGGAGTTGGGGTGCTTGGGGTTAAATATTCCTATAGTTTCATTTGCGTCTTTCTGTCTGATTTATTACTCACCGTTTTCCCGTTAATAAAATATTTGACACAAGCACAGAATGTAAATTCATGCCGACGCTCATTGTGTAAAGGTGACGAGGTTCCATTCTCACCCCTAATATTTTATATTCTCCAAAATAAAAATCTGGTATTTTGGTGAATTTAGAACCGTTTACGACATTTTGAGTGACGATCTCCAAATTGTATCTGTTTCTGCAGTATCTGTTTCGTCATCTTCAGCGGTACCCGGGGACATGTCGGCCAGTACGTACAACAAGGCGCATTCCCAATCCTATGCAGACAAGCAAGGCTTCCATACCGGTACCCCGCCACCGTTCAATTTCCCAATGGCCAGCGGGAACCAGGGAGGGCCTTTGCAGGCTGCGACGGGCTACCCGCCGTTTGTCCCCGTGTTGCCTCACAACACCATGTTGCCGCATCAGCTGCACAGCGACGGGCAGGCCGGGTCGTCTCAGCGTTCGCAAGGGAGCGCCAACCAGGGCAAGCCGGTCAGTAAGCCTCCGTACGGAGCTAGCAACTACTGGGGAGCCAATTAAACAAAACCTGGCGACGACCCCCACTAGCGTGTCGACAGCATGCTCCTAAATATCGTCTATGTCGCCTGATTCACGAGGTTTAACATAGACGTGTAAATACTCGTGGAAGTTGAATCTTGTTGTATTTACTGTTTATTGAAAACGGAAATGGTTCACCTCAGCCGCTTTGCTTTGATTTTGATTTTTTTTTCCCTTCAGCGGTCCGGTGGAGTATTATTCATTCAAGCTTTGTTTTTTTTATCTTGTGATGTACACAGTTAGGTGCTAGCGTTTGGTCCTCCATGCTTGAACTATGCTATGTATGCTAGTGCGCTGTTTAGTTTTTTGACCTGTTTGCAAAATCAATTCCTCTTATTCACGATGGAGTCATCAATTCCTAAATACAAGAAATCTATTTGATCGCATTCCATTTAACCTATCACGAAGAATCACGTTGACGCAGCTTTTGAAATATTGTCCAATTACATGATATACAAATGGACGCGGAATGCGCAAAATCTGAAAATTTGAACATACAAAATTCCATAGGGTTGTCTAAGGGGCGTGGCTAACTCGCAAACGGCGATAGGTCAATTGCTTTCACGTTGTATATTACGCACATATTGACTGCTTCGAGTGGTGTAGTAAAGCTAGCCTCCCGAGGCGATCCAAAATTGAATGCTCTATGGATCACCGAGGGGGGCTAGCTTTACTACACCACGAGTTAAAGCAGTCAATATTTGTTTTATAACACCTCACCTACAGATTCTGCTTGATTTTAATCGATAACTGATTAATTTAATCTAAATACAATTACAATGTATTGCGATATCAGTACGGAATTAGTTGAAAATTTACTTTTCCAAACTACCCATTCACAAAATGTTTGAACCCAGCTCTGTAGCGCTAGCATGTGGGAACAATGCGCACGCCCGTATGCATTTGCACACAATACCAGTTGCTATGCGTATAGTACTTTGATTGCTATGTGTATTGTCTTTTTGGCCACACACAGTAAGATAACAGAAATAGCGAATACCATGTGACTCGCTCTCGGCCAATCAAGACACAGAGTCCGTGGATGGGGTGTTATAATCTGATATAGTAGCTCTCAATCTATATTGCAGCATTCATGGGACTTTTTAATGCTCTGTTGCATGTTTGGTCAAACATTGACACTTGGTGTTCCTGGACCTATGAAAGACACTAGTTTTTGTATGAGATTGATAAATAATGAGGCATTCGGGCAAAAAGAGACGAAACTGGGCATGGGCTTGGTGCGCCAACAAAAGAGGGCGCGTTTTTACCACTTTTTATAGCTCCTTGGATGGAACACTGCGTGTGCGTTCTGTACTGGTTCGCGCGCGCGGTACGCACGACTTATTTATCCTGAATGTGCACAAAGCTTAGCCTTCGCGCGTGAGCGTCGGGTGTCGGCGCGTGAATACGTTCAAATTTAACTTGCGATGGTTTCCCAGACTAATCCCCGCCCCCAATAACTTTGGATACATTCGAAATATGCAGTGGATGGACCGGGAACCAGTCTAGGGCACCCCAACTCTCCTTTTCTGGCCGTTGAAGGAATACTTGTGCACGGAGCCCATATGCTGTAGTGGAGAAAAAAAGAAAGAAAAAAACCCCCCCAAAAACACGAATGGAGATTGTTTTTTGAGTTTTCAGATTTGTTGATATTTGTAATCTCATATGTCTACTACTATACACATATTTTAAAGAAATAGTATGAAAATCATGGAATAACTGTTTTTTTAAGAAAACGATTGGCATCATTCATTTTCACGAATACCATACTTGAAACTTAAAAGGCCTTTATCTCAATATTTTACTCTTTGATATGTCAATAAATGCGAACTTTAAACGGCCATAATTTGTCAACATAACTTGTCCGTTCGAAGTGCTACAAACAGTATTGTAAGGCGAATTTTATTCTCTTTCCTAATACCTGCAAACCCTCATTTCAACCTCTGCCCAGTTCTGTCCCATTTTGCCAGAGCGCCTCACAAATATGGAGTTGTTTGGGGTTGGGTATGGAAAGTTTTGGCAATTAACATCACATAGAAACAAAATCACAAAAATGTGCAACAGCATAAAACGTTTTTATTAATAACTTCAAAGGTTACTGTCTTATCTCAAATAGTAAAGCAACTTTGCTGAACGTGCAGTTGGATATTAAGTGTGTTTTGAGCGTCGTGCTGCATTAGAAACATAATTTTACATCATCGTCTTAAATTTGGAATTGACTAACATCGCAACTTTTATGACGTAAAATCTGAAAAGATGGAATTGAAACACACTGTTGCTTGTAGTGATTGACGATAATCATGTAGCATGTCATGAAGACCGGTTCTCTTTTGAATAGTTACATCATCGAGGAAAGAGAGCTTGTTGTCATGGCTTGTTGTCATCTTTGCTTTTGTCTAATTTATATTCACCACTGCAAAGTACCCGCTTGATGACATTGGTGTGTGTTTAGGACTCTGATAGCTAGTCGACTAGTAAATATGGCAATATTTTGTGGTTAATGTTACAGAAATTTAAAAAAACTTTGTATTATTAAAGCTTGTCCATAGCATTGTAAAGCAAACTAAATTAACACTAAAAACCACCAAAATACACTTTTTTAAGCAAACTTTTGTTTTGTTGGTGCAAAGCTAATAGAAGTAAATACAAGTGATTTTGTTTCGAAGAACAAAGGCCTAGCTCTTGTTCTTTCCTTATTATAATAAACTTATAATTGTTAATAACTATACACAAGATGTAAATTAGTAAAAAATTGGGTCATTTTTTGACTTATCTTTAAATTAAAAACCAGATATATTTGAGTCGAAACATTTACTTCTACTTCGCCAAAAACCCTTTGTGTATAACGTTAAGCAGAGCGTAAGTCTTGCTATTTTATGGTATGTAGTGATATGTTGTTGATTCAACTACAATTGCATGGGTTGTTTAATGACAAGTTATAATTATAATCTGTGTGTATGGTTTCTCTTAGCACTTTTTTTTCTAGTTGCAGTTTGGTTTTTCGGTATTTTCGTGCCAGAGTAATCAGGTTGTGACAAACAAGAAGTGAATATTTTGTCTGTAATAAACGCAAGAAGAAGCTTTTTTCCTTGGATATGTAACTTTGCTTTGCAGAAACTCATGTCATTTAACGGAAATATTCAAATACAGATGGTGAAGAAAACATTGAACAAAATAGCTAAAACATAAATATATTAATCAAAATGCTAAATTGATAATCTAGAAAAAGCAAACAAAAAAGCCTTCGTCTTCAAAATACAAGTGATCCTTCCTTCCTCAGGGGCGTGGCGAGACCGATTTTAATTGGTGGGGGTGACAATATTTGTGGTCAGAGGGCGTCGCAGAATTAACAATTTGGGGTTGATTTTTTTCTCAGAGAAATTTCCGAAAGAGGTAACAACTTTCCTAAAAAAGAAAATTGGTCATAGTTTAAAAATGTTGAAATTCTTCAAACGGAGGCCCATTCCTTCCTAGAACCCAAATCATAAAAATTCGACCCCAAGAAATTAAGATATGTGCTGAAATATTGAATGTCTATCCTGAAAAGCTTGAAGGATCTAGGTTAAGGACGCTTGTTCACGTGATCCGCGATTACGAACATTACAAATATCTGTCAGCTATCAGTGTGACAGATTCGTTGAAATTAATCCGCTCAGGTTATTGGATTTCAGTAACTGTATCTTGCAATCTGTCCAAGTCATCCATAACGTCTTCATATCATGTCATCCGCATGGCAGACATTTATCAACGGAGCATCACTTACTGCGAAACGCAGCGGTAGATGATTTGTCGAGAATGCGAGGCCTGTATCTTTCGACTCGCTTGTAGTAGTGATATTATACTATCAGTATCACTGAAGAGTTTCGAATTCATAGTTGGATTCTTTCCTTCTGAAAAAAATCCTTGTCTGATTAAAATATCAAAAAGTAGGACTGGAACTTGAGATAAATTGTAAAAAAAAATCAATAATGAAAGGAAGCATTTTACATTCCCCTAGAGTTTTGAACTTTGGGGTACATGTACATGTTATAACCTGGTTTGTACAGGTACATGTACTCAGAAAAAAATGTGAAAAACTTCTCGGAATGTGATACTTCACTTCACAAGAATTCCATGTTTTAAGAAACCAACGCTTTCTTAGAACAAAGACCGTTGATGACTGACAATTTATGTTGGCTGTATCAATTTATTTTAATAGGCTTAATAATAATTGCTTATTTTTGTTTTGATTGGCAATTATTTCAGTCTAAATTTTAATAAGCCTCTGTACCGATGACGTCACACTTTGTTTACATGTGCACTTTCCTATGGAGCCAGTGGGGGCCCACGGTCACCTGAGCACCATAGGAAAGCACACACGTAAACAAAATGTGACGTCAGCAGCACAGAGGCTTATTAGGTAGTACCATTTCCAGGCATTTTGTCATTTTCTGTACTTTTTTTTTTAAAGCATAAGACCACTGAATGATGTACATCGTTTTTCATTGCTAGAAAGAGTAGTTTCGTCAGTGACAACCTCTAACCACACTCGATCGCCAACCTCGAGCTCTAGAGTGGCAGCATTCGTTATCTGATCGGAGTTACCGTTGAGGGCGCCCCCTAGCACGCTTACCACCGGCGCGCCATCGTGCATGAGACTGACTTCTGCATTTTTTATAGCAGCAAACCTACACACGGAGAATGCGAAGTAAAAGACGCCCCCTCGCGTGCTGGTAAAGACGCCCGTGTCACCGTCAAAAGCGTCGCCTACGTTAGTGATGACGTCACCCCGTGGGAAGACGATGACGTCACCGGCGTTGGCTCTGACACTGGAAGACCGAGCCGCTGTGAATGCCAGCTTTGGTGTTGGTGTATCTATGGTAGGCTCTGATTGTGGTAGTCCTACCATGATGTAATCATTGTCACCTTTGTCGTCTGGTATCCTAGTGTCGCCTGTTGGTCTATTACGCTTCTCATTCACAGTATATGTGACACATGAAGTACATGCCGGTCCTGGCTCACCTATTTCGCCTTTGTCACCTTTTGGACCATCCTGACCTCTCAGTCCTTCATCACCTTCAGGTCCAGAGTCTCCCTTCAATCCCTTACTGCCTTTATCGCCTTTAGGTCCGATAGGTCCTGCACCTTGTGTTTCTGTCTGCTGCTGTGGTCTGTAGTAACCTACATGTTCTAGATCAACTTTAGGTCCCTGTATGCCTGGAGGTCCTGGGTCACCCCTTAACCCTTTGTCTCCTTGATCACCTTTACGTCCAGGTTGTCCCTTAGCATTGTTTGTACTTGAAGGTCCTGCAGGCCCTCGGGCGCCTGAAGGCCCCCGATCGCCTTGAGGTCCTGTGTAACCCCGTTGTCCTCTGTCACCTGTTGTTCCTCTGTCGCCCTTGGGTCCTGGGTCACCTTGAGGTCCTGGGTCGCCTTTACTGCCTGCGTCACCTTTAGGTCCCATAGGTCCTGGCAGTCCTGGAATTCCATGCGACCCTGGTATGCCGGGGACAGCGGACGATGACGTAAGACACAAACAGGACAACGAGCATATCGGTCCCTCTAATTGATCTTCCGAATTAGGAGGATTTGTTGCTCCTAGTACGTAAACGGAGACCTCGAAGACAGAAAGTACAATCAGGATAAACATCATCTTGGACACAAACCAGCTTTACTTTCGAAACATAAGACTACTTGTACTTTGTTAGTCAAGTTTGAGTGTTTATTTAGTATCAAATGTTTCGTATTAAAGATCGATCATGAGAAGGTTACAAAGTCTGAGAGTATGGCCTGGTTGGCAGTTACACTGATCAGAGCGGACGGAATGTGAATCATGGACTGAACATTTTCCCACATTGTTATTTCTCAACTCCTCTCAATGTAATGTGACATGACATGCCCCCATCGCGACCTTCTCGCGATAAGACAAGTGTCTACGTGATGATATCAAACATTCTCAAGATTCTACGCTGAGAATTCCAGAGCTGTGATAACCGCATGCCATTGTACACCATCGATGTGTCACTTTGATGTGCTCAAATTGATAATTTGTAGTTGTGCGCATCGTGCTCATTCAGACTTGGGTTTTGAATAACAAAAATGAACAAGATACAAACTAAGATAATTTCACTTTCATGGCATTGGCATTTTTATTTTGGAAAACATCAAGATGTGTGGTACTGGTAGAGACTTACCACCGCCTCTTACTCTTTACTGACAACATATTTTTGAGTGAGAAACGGCATAATAATTGTGTTTTGGAAGATATAGCTGAAAAAACCTTTATCTGAGAAAACCTTTTTTTACGTGAACTCGCGCACAGCAATGAGTTTACATGTACATTAACTTAACACCCCTCACTGGCCAGTGGACGAGTCCAATAACTCGAGGAGTGACGTATGATAACGATCAGCACGCGACCGGTTCATATCAGTCTCGGGGGGATATCGGGTTAAGTTGGATCGGCAGGGTTTGTTTGTGTTGGTTCGTGCATGGAGGAAGGGTTCGTGCATGGCTCGTGCTAGCCTCTCTTCTGTGAGTGAATATAAAACCGAGTGACCATGAGCATGTCTTGCCAGAACAGAAGTTTGAAAGAACTGTAAAAGGAGTGTTTCTTAGAATGAAGAAAATGGTCTTCGCCTTCAGACGTGAAACGTTCGAGGCCAGTGATTGTGAGAAGCCTTTGACAAGACTGACGTATTGAGAGAAGTCTAATGATTGACTCACTGGTCTAATGACCCATTTATAGTTGGTACACATGGCCCCTTGTTACCCGAGACACCATACACGTAGTTACCGCAGGTCCTTTCAGTCGGCAGACTGTGCGCCGGTAGCTTGCCAACAACACAGTGACTGTAGAGCTTGTGGTGACTGCTAATCTATTTTACAAAGACCAAAATCCTACTGTTAGGTTAGGCCGACTGTACCCCCTGCATAAAGCCGGTAGTACAGAACTGGTTGCGAACATTCACCGGCTCCAAACATGTACATGTACATGGTTAGCCGGTAGTCACGGCGTTGCATTCATTAATTAACAATGTGGAGAAATAATGGTGTTTTGACAAGTACAGCAGTCTAGCTACAAGACCACTCTACAACTTGGTTTCTCAGGACACCAAGCTAAGTTATCCAGGACCAGGATTTGATGCTCTAGAATATCCAAGTTCTGATGTCGTGTTGGAGTTAGCACGCCAGCTGTTCAGTGCCGGACTTTAGACCGGCCACCGCGCACTGCCGTTATTTTCGTGGGGTGAACAATGTCCTATCGACCCATGAGAAGTCGTAGCAGTGGCGCCAGCGGGATGATCGTTCCGGAGTACAAGATTGCACTGCTGGGCAGTTTAGGGGTCGGCAAATCAGGTAAGAATCGAATAAGAGTTTAATATTTATTACGAACACAATGAAGCCTTTTATTTACATACAAACAACAGGAGTTTAAGTGTAAACGAAAAATACAAAATTGAGTCAACTGCCGTGGACCTTTCTTTTTATGTGTATCGATCCCATTTTATCAGCTGTTTGTCCATTGTGTTGTCTAGTCCGCACACCTTTTTAAATGTATTGATCTGTCCCATACCATTGTGCTCAAAATGTCTCTTGCGGTATTTTTGCAAAACACTGTACTCTTTAAAGCTATAGTCCATCATTTGCAGCCATCCGAAAAAAAAAATAATTGTTTAATTAAAAAAAAAAAAAAAAGATGAAAGATAAAAAAAACAAAAACTTTTTTTTTTTTTTTTTTTTTCATTTTTTTGAAATCAACGACGAAAAGAAGGCATTTCCAACGGACGGTGATTGAAAGCACACCGTCAAAAAAAATTATTAATTTAGTTTGTTGTTTTGTTCAGCAGCGCGCGCGTAACAGAAAACGACGCGCGCGCGCGGTTGTTATAATTCGTCGGATCAGTGCGACGTCGCGTATAGCTGCAATTCAAACAAATCAAAACATGATTCAGTAACTTTTGATTTGAAATTGAGATCTTAGAATGCTGTTTTTCTGTACAGCTACAAGGAAAGCTGAAACTTCATCAGGTTAGTTGCTCGGTATCCTTCATTAGATTTTGAACTCTTTTGTTGCTTCAAACGAACAAATGGCACAAATTACAAATGATGGACTATAGCTTTAAGTCTGTTTAGGTAAAGAACAAGTTTAATGTGTTTACTAAGTTATTAGTGCCTTTTCCATTCAGTCATTTTTTGCTCTAGTTTTATTTAAAACTCACTAACAATATAGCATCATCAACCAACCATTGCTCTCCTTTTTATTTTTTATTTGTCCAATTCTTGACATCTCTTTGTATCCATGGAAACACCTGTGTTATTTGTTTCTAAGAAAAGTTGAATACGGTCAATGATTAAACTATTTTTGTAGTGTATAGAAAATCCAACATGAAAAATGAAACTTGGAATTTCAAGTTTGATCGTTTTGGTTTTTTTCTTCAAAAAAAGAGCACCAAAATGAGTGGAAAATTTTGGACTCAATACTGTGTATGAGAGAACCAAACATTTTAAAAACATGCAATACAAGAAAATAGACTGGCACCTGAAACAACAAGTCCAACAACCCTTCAGTACTGCATCAATCAACAGTGCCAAAAAAAACCCCCATCTGGCATGTGTGGTACTAGTCTCTATTTCCACACATTTCTCCATAGTCAGCCACCAGACTAATGACAATGAATGAAGAGGTCTGTCTTTTCTAACAGTTGGACCATGGTTGGACATGTACCAGTCTAGTCTTTAGCCTCATTTTGAAATCATTTGACTTCCCTCTCATGTGCAAAATATTGAAGAAAAGGTTTCCTTTAAAAATTGAAATGAGTCTTCAAACTTGGTTGGTGAAATACCGAGGACCTCTTCTTTGCCCAATGAAAATTTTGTAGAATTTTGCTGGCTAAAGAGTGAGTGAAGTTGGTCTGATTTCATTTTGCATGTTTTGCAGCACTAACTGTTTGGTCATGCAATAAAAAAGCCAGAAAAATTTGAAATCAATAAATGTCACAATTGACAAAAACACGAACTGATTCCGTCTATCCCTTTGGGGGAAATAACTCCGTGGTCTTGTATCATAGTGTTGAATGATCATCTATTAAAAGACTATTATAAAACTCTAACATTGTTCATTTTTGTCCAGCTGCAATTTTGCTGTAGTCAAACAGCCTTGTTTGCTGTTTCTCCAACCTCAATGAACAGTAGACATTGTAGCCACCGTCTATTCTTTACTACATTCCATGCGACTCGCCGTCCATTGTGCCCCGCATACCGACGCATTCTTGCAGTTTACAGTCCTTCAAGCCCCTTCAAACACTTTTATTCAGTCAAACATCCAACAAAAATAAGGTAAACTGCTCAACGATTGGTATCCCTCAAGAGACGGTTAATTCGGTTGATCTTTTGTCATCTGCTTCGTTCTCTGATTTATTAGCGCTTATAATGATTTAGGAGTAGGGGATTATGTGAACGCATTTTCTCGCTAGAGATTTCTATTATTTTTGCTCAGAGTAAGTCTGTTGACCTCAGACTATCTCAAAACAGACTGAAGTAACTATTTAAACTATGTCTTGAACTGAGAAAAGTTGCATGTAAACTTGCTTGTTGACAATGTCTTCAACTAGGCAGGTTTACATGCAGAAAGTTCCTAGAGAAAATTCCTTCTTTTTGATTTGCAGTAATAAGAAATGGTCAACAGAATTAATAACATGTTAAATTCGAACCATATGGCCGTATTTATATACGTGTACTTTCTTTCTAATTTATATCTACCGACTGTGCAGCTTCATTGCGTGGGCGTTATCGCCTACTACTCCCCCGTTGCTAGAATAACTCAGGTCATTAGGACGTCCAACAAAACCTTCAATGGAGTTTCCAATTCTACCACCCTATTACCAAAAGCAAAGTTCACCTTCTTCTGTAGCACCGATGGTCATTTTGGCGTCGTAAAATCCCCAGCCATGCCAAATGGCCCATTTCTGTTTTTTTGTATATCTAAATGTGATAGTTGAACACCAAAGTTGGAAGTTTTATAGCTCGGAGGTGAGAGGTGATGATGTTAATACCTAGATATTTCTTTTGAGGATATGCGAGAAAAATAAAAAAAAGTTGGGGACAAAAGGACTTTGTTTGAAATGCCACCCATGGCGACACAGTCTGTGTGGTTGGGAATAATAAGCTATAATGTTTTCTGTAAGGTCACATTTATATTGCACTATTGTGGTTTGGTGATTGTAAAATGGCGGTTATTTAGATTAAAGGGCATGACATTAATTTTTCTTACAGGGCAAAAAAAATGGTTCTGCTTCCGATTACTTGGCGTTCGAAAATAGGGTATAGGTAGGTAGGGCCTTTTTGGCCCAATTTTTTTGTGTACGATCATTTGGAGGCGTCTGCGTTTTGTGTAAAAGGTAGAAATTGGTGGTTTTGGGTGTTTTTTCCCCTCATTTTTCCAGTTAAAAAAATAGAGTAGGGGCTGTCAGAATAGGGTATGTAGGGAAACCGGAAGCAGATTTTTTTTGGCCTGGGAACATAATTTGTGCAACTTTGTAATCTTTAAATGTATGAAAACTATTTGACATCCCTTTTTGGTTAATTTTAATCCAAAGTGCTCTTCTTTAAACATTTCAAATTGTCCATGCTTTTCCG
>JASAOE010000933.1:0-22000 GCA_029964075.1 Patiria pectinifera | reverse complement strand
TGTTTTTGAGACCTGTCAATAATGTATTTCCTTAAAATAATGTCTTTCCAATATATCTCTGGCAAACAGTTGAATTGCCACATCTAGATTCAATTTCAATATGGGAAAAAGTGCTACAGATATTTTATTATAAATGATACTTAAAAACCGTTTGCGTTCTTTTCTTGAAGGTTTTCCGAAGACGTCTTCTGGCAGAAACATCTTGGAGGACATTGGCCAAGAAGGAGGTACAAACTACATGAGGCTACAACATGAAGCTTCACTCTAACCTATGATGTCTACTTTTGGAACTTTTTCATTTCTCTCAAAATGCTTCTCAATTTGGAAAGGCCTTTGTCTATAAAACTAGGAAACAGTCAAAATCAGGCACAACTGAACCCCCCTCCCAATGTTATCATCTTTGCCCAAATATTCAAAACTGATTGGTAATGAGTGATATTAAATGTTTGACCACAAATCTCGGTAAAATGTCATTTTTTGGCCAATTTTGCGTTGAAAGTGAAATTGCTGCAAACTCGCAGTGAAGATGCTCAACCTGAAGCACGTTTCTACACGTCTCCTGGATAGATAGGACAAAATCAATCAGTAATGAAATGTTTCTTCAAAAATCATTTACTTTTGTGCAATACATTCAAGTTGTTTATTGATGAATACTTAATGAATCTCCTCTTGCATCAACAGGGATTTCCGTGTCGTTTGTAAGAAAGTAACCCTTTGATCAATTTAGTGGAATATGTAAGGTTAACCCCTTGCTATTTATAATTAAATTTTGCTACAAATCGCCTTGTCTTTATTTTAACCTGATATCAGAGGTGTCCTTGCTCACGTTTTGTAACCTTTGGAAAAGGCACGTTATAAATTATTATTACCTGTTGAAGATAAACATGTTTTTCTTCTCCAATATCTGATTAATTCAGAGATTCAATAAAACAAATATGGTGAAAAAACAAGTATATTTTGTACTGATATTCATTTGGCGTATTCTGAATGACAAGTTTATTTCATCAAAGTTACTTGTATGACATTCTTTATTCTTTTACCAACGGAAGTTGAAAACAAGTTTACTTATTGGTGTGTCAGAAGTTGAGTTATGCTACAAAACATGTACTTGTCCGTGTAAAATTTAAATCTACATATTTTTATCTGACTTTATTTAATGAGTGAGATATTGAATAACAGCTGTTGAACTGAACAAGTACTGGAATAAATACAGTAAAACTGATTTAAAGCCAATCTTTGGAGTCTTTATTATGACTGAATAATACAGTGAATTTAGCTCAAGGGGTGGTTGGGTTGAAAGACTTGGAACACTGTTGATTGCCCTGGGAACAAGGTTTATGCCCTGGGAACAAGGTTGGTGCCCTGGGAAGGAGGTTAACAGCCCTGGGAACAAGGTTGATGCCCTGGGAAGGAGGTTAATAGCCCCGGGAACAAGGTTGATGCCACTGGGAAGGAGGTTAACAGCCCTGGGAACAAGGTTGGTGCACTGGGAAGGAGGTTAACAGCCCTGGGAACAAGGTTGATGCCCTGGGAAGGAGGTTAATAGCCCCGGGAACAAGGTTGATGCCACTGGGAAGGAGGTTAACAGCCCTGGGAACAAGGTTGGTGCACTGGGAAGGAGGTTAACAGCCCTGGGAACAAGGTTGATGCCCTGGGAAGGAGGTTCATAGCCCTGGGAAAAAGGTTGATGCCACTGGGGATGAGGATGAAATGGACTAAAATATACAAACTTGTTCAAAACTCCTTTTTAAATTCAATCATTTATTTGTACCATAACGCTTGTATAAACCAGATAAAGAATTTAAAAACGGGTTATCTTGCATTAAAAAGTATTTCTAAGTTGTTTGCAGAAAAGTCAATTTTTGGCCCAATTTAACGAAAAATGTAAGGTTAACCCCTTGCAATTTTTTTCAATTTTGGCCGAAAAATAAAGTTACATAAAATTACACTAAAGATACCCAAGGGTCCCTTAAAGGGAATATACAACATTTGCAAACATCGAAAAATAAAACTACCAAGTTTTTACAAAATACCTTACCAAATTTCGGTAAAAATGTAAGGCTAACCCCTTGTTTTTTTTTTCAATTTTGGCCCAAAACAAAGTTGCTTAAAAATTACACGAAAGATGCCCAAGGGTCCCTTAAACACATTCCTACACATTTCCTGGACATAAAATGCCATTTAGAAGAAAGAATGCATCAATATTTTAAGCAAAATAAGTCCAAAATTATAATTTTTGACCAAAAACTTGAATATTTTTGCCCATTTTCTCAAAATTCTCAATGTTTGAATACTGAAATGTGTTCCTGGTGCATCAAGAGGTATTTCTGAGTCGTTTACAGAAAAGTCAATTTTTGCCAAATTTCAGTAAAAATGTAAGGCTAACCCCTTGTTTTTTTTTTCAATTTTGGCCAAAAAATAAAGTTGCTTAAAAATTAAGTCAATTTTTGGCCAAATTTTGGTAAAAATGTAAGGCTAACCCCTTGTTTTTTTTTCAATTTTGGCCAAAAAATAAAGTTGTTTAAAAATTACACGAAAGATGCCCAAGGGTCCCTTAAACACATTCCTACACATTTCCTGGACATAAAGTGCCATTTAGAAGAAAGAATGCATCAATATTTTCAGCAAAATAAGTCCAAAATGATAATTTTTGACCAAAAACTTGAATATTTTTGCCCAATTTCTCAAAATTCTCAATGTTTGAATACTGAAATGTGTTCCTGGTGCATCAAGAGGTATTTCTGAGTCGTTTACAGAAAAGTCAATTTTTGGCCAAATTTTGGTAAAAATGTAAGGCTAAACCCTTGTATTTTTTTCAATTTTGGCCCAAAACAAAGTTGCTTAAAAATTACACGAAAGATGCCCAAGGGTCCCTTAAACACATTCCTACACATTTCCTGGACATAAAGTGCCATTTAGAAGAAAGAATGCATCAATATTTTCAGCAAAATAAGTCCAAAATGATAATTTTTGACCAAAAACTTGAATATTTTTGCCCAATTTCTCAAAATTCTCAATGTTTGAATACTGAAATGTGTTCCTGGTGCATCAAGAGGTATTTCTGAGTCGTTTACAGAAAAGTCAATTTTTGGCCAAATTTTGGTAAAAATGTAAGGCTAACCCCTTGTTTTTTTTTCAATTTTGGCCAAAAAATAAAGTTGCTTAAAAATTACACGAAAGATGCCCAAGGGTCCCTTAAACACATTCCTACACATTTCCTGGACATAAAGTGCCATTTAGAAGAAAGAATGCATCAATATTTTCAGCAAAATAAGTCCAAAATGATAATTTTTGACCAAAAACTTGAATATTTTTGCCCAATTTCTCAAAATTTTCGATTTATGAATACTGATATGTGTTCCTGGTGCATCAAGAGGTATTTCTGAGTCGTTTACAGAAAAGTCAATTTTTGGCCAAATTTCGGTAAAAATGTAAGGCTAACCCCTTGTTTTTTTTTCAATTTTGGCCAAAAAATAAAGTTGCTTAAAAATTACACGAAAGATGCCCAAGGGTCCCTTAAACACATTCCTACACATTTCCTGGACATAAAGTGCCATTTAGAAGAAAGAATGCATCAATATTTTCAGCAAAATAAGTCCAAAATGATAATTTTTGATCAAAAACTTGAATATTTTTGCCCAATTTCTCAAAATTCTCAATGTTTGAATACTGAAATGTGTTCCTGGTGCATCAAGAGGTATTTCTGAGTCGTATACAGAAAAGTCAATTTTTGGCCAAATTTTGGTAAAAATGTAAGGCTAACCCCTTGTTTTTTTTCAGTTTTGGCCAAAGAATAAAGTTGCTTAAAAATTACACGAAAGATGCCAAAGTGTCCCTTTAACACATTCCTACACATTTCCGTGACAAAAAGTGCCATTTAGAAGAAAGAATGCATCAATATTTTAAGCAAAATAAGTCCAAAATAATAATTTTTGATCAAAAACTGGATTATTTTTGCCCAATTTCTCAAAATTTTCGATGTATGAATACTGAAATGTGTTCCTGGTGCATCAAGAGGTATTTTTGAGTCGTTTACAGAGAAGTCAATTTTTGGCCAAATTTCGGTAAAAATGTAAGGCTAACCCCTTGTTTTTTTTTCAATTTTGGCCAAAAAATAAAGTTGCTTAAAAATTACACGAAAGATGCCCAAGGGTCCCTTAAACATATTCCTACACATTTCCTGGACATAAAGTGCCATTTAGAAGAAAGAATGCATCAATATTTTCAGCAAAATAAGTCCAAAATGATAATTTTTGACCAAAAACTTGAATATTTTTGCCCAATTTCTCAAAATTCTCAATGTTTGAATACTGAAATGTGTTCCTGGTGCATCAAGAGGTATTTCTGAGTCGTTTACAGAAAAGTCAATTTTTGGCCAAAATTTGGTAAAAATGTAAGGCTAACCCCTTGTTTTTTTTTCAATTTTGGCCAAAAAATAAAGTTGCTTAAAAATTACACGAAAGATGCCCAAGGGTCCCTTAAACACATTCCTACACATTTCCGTGACAAAAAGTGCCATTTAGAAGAAAGAATGCATCAATATTTTAAGCAAAATAAGTCCAAAATAATAATTTTTGATCAAAAACTGGATTATTTTTGCCCAATTTCTCAAAATTTTCGATGTATGAATATTGAAATGTGTTCCTGGTGCATCAAGAGGTATTTCTGAGTCGTTTACAGAAAAGTCAATTTTTGACCAAATTTTGGTAAAAATGTAAGGCTAACCCCTTGTTTTTTTTTCAATTTTGGCCAAAAAATAAAGTTGCTTAAAAATTACACGAAAGATGCCCAAGGGTCCCTTAAACACATTCCTACACATTTCCGTGACAAAAAGTGCCATTTAGAAGAAAGAATGCATCAATATTTTAAGCAAAATAAGTCCAAAATAATAATTTTTGATCAAAAACTGGATCATTTTTGCCCAATTTCTCAAAATTTTCGATGTATGAATACTGAAATGTGTTCCTGGTGCATCAAGAGGTATTTCTGAGTCGTTTACAGAAAAGTCAATTTTGGCCAAATTTCGGAAAAAATTCAAGGCTAACCCCTTGTTTTTTTTTCAATTTTGGCCAAAAAATAAAGTTGCTTAAAAATTACACGAAAGATGCCCAAGGGTCCCTTAAACATATTCCTACACATTTCCTGGACATAAAGTGCCATTTAGAAGAAAGAATGCATCAATATTTTCAGCAAAATAAGTCCAAAATGATAATTTTTGACCAAAAACTTGAATATTTTTGCCCAATTTCTCAAAATTCTCAATGTTTGAATACTGAAATGTGTTCCTGGTGCATCAAGAGGTATTTCTGAGTCGTTTACAGAAAAGTCAATTTTTGGCCAAATTTTGGTAAAAATGTAAGGCTAACCCCTTGTTTTTTTTTCAATTTTGGCCAAAAAATAAAGTTGTTTAAAAATTACACGAAAGATGCCCAAGGGTCCCTTAAACACATTCCTACACATTTCCTGGACATAAAGTGCCATTTAGAAGAAAGAATGCATCAATATTTTCAGCAAAATAAGTCCAAAATGATAATTTTTGACCAAAAACTTGAATATTTTTGCCCAATTTCTCAAAATTCTCAATGTTTGAATACTGAAATGTGTTCCTGGTGCATCAAGAGGTATTTCTGAGTCGTTTACAGAAAAGTCAATTTTTGGCCAAATTTTGGTAAAAATGTAAGGCTAACCCCTTGTTTTTTTTTCAATTTTGGCCAAAAAATAAAGTTGCTTAAAAATTACACGAAAGATGCCCAAGGGTCCCTTACACACATTCCTACACATTTCCGTGACAAAAAGTGCCATTTAGAAGAAAGAATGCATCAATATTTTAAGCAAAATAAGTCCAAAATAATAATTTTTGATCAAAAACTGGATTATTTTTGCCCAATTTCTCAAAATTTTCGATGTATGAATATTGAAATGTGTTCCTGGTGCATCAAGAGGTATTTCTGAGTCGTTTACAGAAAAGTCAATTTTTGGCCAAATTTTGGTAAAAATGTAAGGCTAACCCCTTGTTTTTTTTTCAATTTTGGCCAAAAAATAAAGTTGCTTAAAAATTACACGAAAGATGCCCAAGGGTCCCTTAAACATATTCCTACACATTTCCTGGACATAAAGTGCCATTTAGAAGAAAGAATGCATCAATATTTTCAGCAAAATAAGTCCAAAATGATAATTTTTGACCAAAAACTTGAATATTTTTGCCCAATTTCTCAAAATTCTCAATGTTTGAATACTGAAATGTGTTCCTGGTGCATCAAGAGGTATTTCTGAGTCGTTTACAGAAAAGTCAATTTTTGGCCAAAATTTGGTAAAAATGTAAGGCTAACCCCTTGTTTTTTTTTCAATTTTGGCCAAAAAATAAAGTTGCTTAAAAATTACACGAAAGATGCCCAAGGGTCCCTTAAACACATTCCTACACATTTCCATGACAAAAAGTGCCATTTAGAAGAAAGAATGCATCAATATTTTAAGCAAAATAAGTCCAAAATAATAATTTTTGATCAAAAACTGGATTATTTTTGCCCAATTTCTCAAAATTTTCGATGTATGAATATTGAAATGTGTTCCTGGTGCATCAAGAGGTATTTCTGAGTCGTTTACAGAAAAGTCAATTTTTGGCCAAATTTTGGTAAAAATGTAAGGCTAACCCCTTGTTTTTTTTTTCAATTTTGGCCAAAAAATAAAGTTGCTTAAAAATTACACGAAAGATGCCCAAGGGTCCCTTAAACACATTCCTACACATTTCCGTGACAAAAAGTGCCATTTAGAAGAAAGAATGCATCAATATTTTAAGCAAAATAAGTCCAAAATAATAATTTTTGATCAAAAACTGGATCATTTTTGCCCAATTTCTCAAAATTTTCGATGTATGAATACTGAAATGTGTTCCTGGTGCATCAAGAGGTATTTCTGAGTCGTTTACAGAAAAGTCAATTTTTGGCCAAATTTCGGAAAAAATTCAAGGCTAACCCCTTGTTTTTTTTTCAATTTTGGCCAAAAAATAAAGTTGCTTAAAAATTACACGAAAGATGCCCAAGGGTCCCTTAAACATATTCCTACACATTTCCTGGACGTAAAGTGCCATTTAGAAGAAAGAATGCATCAATATTTTCAGCAAAATAAGTCCAAAATGATAATTTTTGACCAAAAACTTGAATATTTTTGCCCAATTTCTCAAAATTCTCAATGTTTGAATACTGAAATGTGTTCCTGGTGCATCAAGAGGTATTTCTGAGTCGTTTACAGAAAAGTCAATTTTTGGCCAAATTTTGGTAAAAATGTAAGGCTAACCCCTTGTTTTTTTTTCAATTTTGGCCAAAAAATAAAGTTGCTTAAAAATTACACGAAAGATGCCCAAGGGTCCCTTACACACATTCCTACACATTTCCGTGACAAAAAGTGCCATTTAGAAGAAAGAATGCATCAATATTTTAAGCAAAATAAGTCCAAAATAATAATTTTTGATCAAAAACTGGATTATTTTTGCCCAATTTCTCAAAATTTTCGATGTATGAATATTGAAATGTGTTCCTGGTGCATCAAAAGGTATTTCTGAGTCGTTTACAGAAAAGTCAATTTTTGGCCAAATTTTGGTAAAAATGTAAGGCTAACCCCTTGTTTTTTTTTCAATTTTGGCCAAAAAATAAAGTTGCTTAAAAATTACACGAAAGATGCCCAAGGGTCCCTTAAACACATTCCTACACATTTCCTGGACATAAAGTGCCATTTAGAAGAAAGAATGCATCAATATTTTAAGCAAAATAAGTCCAAAATGATAATTTTTGACCAAAAACTTGAATATTTTTGCCCAATTTCTCAAAATTCTCAATGTTTGAATACTGAAATGTGTTCCTGGTGCATCAAGAGGTATTTCTGAGTCGTTTACAGAAAAGTCAATTTTTGGCCAAATTTTGGTAAAAATGTAAGGCTAACCCCTTGTTTTTTTTTCAATTTTGGCCAAAAAATAAAGTTGCTTAAAAATTACACGAAAGATGCCCAAGGGTCCCTTAAACACATTCCTACACATTTCCGTGACAAAAAGTGCCATTTAGAAGAAAAGAATGCATCAATATTTTAAGCAAAATAAGTCCAAAATAATAATTTTTGATCAAAAACTGGATCATTTTTGCCCAATTTCTCAAAATTTTCGATGTATGAATACTGAAATGTGTTCCTGGTGCATCAAGAGGTATTTCTGAGTCGTTTACAGAAAAGTCAATTTTTGGCCAAATTTCGGTAAAAATGTAAGGCTAACCCCTTGTTTTTTTTTCAATTTTGGCCAAAAAATAAAGTTGCTTAAAAATTACACGAAAGATGCCCAAGGGTCCCTTAAACACATTCCTACACATTTCCTGGACATAAAGTGCCATTTAGAAGAAAGAATGCATCAATATTTTAAGCAAAATAAGTCCAAAATGATAATTTTTGACCAAAAACTTGAATATTTTTGCCCAATTTCTCAAAATTCTCAATGTTTGAATACTGAAATGTGTTCCTGGTGCATCAAGAGGTATTTCTGAGTCGTTTACAGAAAAGTCAATTTTGGCCAAATTTTGGTAAAATGTAAGGCTAACCCCTTGCAATTTTTTTCAATTTTGGCCAAAAAATAAAGTTGCTTAAAAATTACACGAAAGATGCCCAAGGGTCCCTTAAACACATTCCTACACATTTCCGTGACAAAAAGTGCCATTTAGAAGAAAAGAATGCATCAATATTTTAAGCAAAATAAGTCCAAAATAATAATTTTTGATCAAAAACTGGATCATTTTTGCCCAATTTCTCAAAATTTTCGATGTATGAATACTGAAATGTGTTCCTGGTGCATCAAGAGGTATTTCTGAGTCGTTTACAGAAAAGTCAATTTTTGGCCAAATTTCGGTAAAAATGTAAGGCTAACCCCTTGTTTTTTTTTCAATTTTGGCCAAAAAATAAAGTTGCTTAAAAATTACACGAAAGATGCCCAAGGGTCCCTTAAACACATTCCTACACATTTCCTGGACATAAAGTGCCATTTAGAAGAAAGAATGCATCAATATTTTCAGCAAAATAAGTCCAAAATGATAATTTTTGACCAAAAACTTGAATATTTTTGCCCAATTTCTCAAAATTCTCAATGTTTGAATACTGAAATGTGTTCCTGGTGCATCAAGAGGTATTTCTGAGTCGTTTACAGAAAAGTCAATTTTTGGCCAAATTTTGGTAAAAATGTAAGGCTAACCCCTTGTTTTTTTTTCAATTTTGGCCAAAAAATAAAGTTGCTTAAAAATTACACGAAAGATGCCCAAGGGTCCCTTAAACACATTCCTACACATTTCCGTGACAAAAAGTGCCATTTAGAAGAAAGAATGCATCAATATTTTAAGCAAAATAAGTCCAAAATAATAATTTTTGATCAAAAACTGGATTATTTTTGCCCAATTTCTCAAAATATTCGATGTATGAATATTGAAATGTGTTCCTGGTGGATCAAGAGGTAAAAATAAAGTTGCTTAAAAATTACACGAAAGATGCCCAAGGGTCCCTTAAACACATTCCTACACATTTCCGTGACAAAAAGTGCCATTTAGAAGAAAGAATGCATCAATATTTTAAGCAAAATAAGTCCAAAATGATAATTTTTGACCAAAAACTGGATTATTTTTGCCCAATTCTCAAAATTCTCGATGTTTGAATACTGAAATGTGTTCCTGGTGCATCAAGAGGCATTTCTGAGTCGTTTACAGAAAAGTCAATTTTTGGCCAAATTGCATTAAAAATGTAAGGCTAACCCCTTGTTTTTGTTTCAATCTTGGCAAAAAATAAAGTTGCTCAAAAATTACAAGAACGATGCCCAAGGGTCCCTTAAACACATTCCCTACACATTTCCTGGACAGAAAATGTATACAGTAATTATTCCATAATCACACATGGGTTGATTTTCAATCAATGCATCATTCCAAAACAAAAAAGAATATCTTTTTGCATCGCTAGAAAGGTAGTAGTTAAAAAACAAAACCATTTCCTATTGAGAAATAATTTGCTTAATTTAGTGATGTCAAAATAGAAACAATAATCTCCATGTGCGTGCAACTGGTAAGCACAATTCAAAACGTACCATGACAATGGCATCTAGGTTCCATCTGAGAGTTTCGCCTTTTTGACAATATGGTACGTGGGTCTTAGCTGCTGTAGTCGTCTCTTCTAGGCTTCCTTCTTGTTCTGATGCTTCTTCTCTTTACGTTTTGCTGCTTGGACTGGATCAGCAACAGCCTGAACATGAGAGGGGGGGGGGGGGAGAACAAGACAATCAATGAATGAGGAAAACAGAGGAAAGGGGCAAAATCTGACTTAATCTTACGTCATGCAAGAGCGTTTTGGTAAGACATGTGTCAACACACAGAACAATGAATACAACCAAACTGACCATCACAAATTTTCAACAGTGTTTCTGTGTAACAGCTTTGTCATTCACAAGTCTGATAGTTTTCTGCATCATTTAAAAGTTGAATTTAAATCACTTATTGAAAATTATTGCTGTGCTCTTTATTCTTCACAGTTCACAATTCACTTGGTTACAGTTTATTTGAATAGCTTGTGACTTGACTTGAGTCTGGATGACTTGTGATGACATGTGATGACTTGTGATGACTTGTGATGACTTGTGATGACTTGTGATGACTTGTGATGACTTGTGATGACTTATGATAACTTGTGATGACTTGATATGACTTATGGTGACTTTAATATCATCATATTAAAGTCCTCACAAGTCAAGAGTCCCTTAAACACGTTCCTACATGTTTCCTGGACAAAAAGTGCCAGTCCAAAGAAATAATGCATAAATTGATATGACTTGTGACTGACTCGATTACAGCTCCTAGGAAAAGTGACTCTAATTTACCTGTAGCGCCCTCTGTTGTTTGCGTTGGATTCTGGTCTGTGTGATGACCCTTTGGATGTCAGCATAAGCATGAGAGAATGTTTCCAATCCCACACGGCCCTTGATGAGATCCAATGCTTCCTGACAAAGCTGACGAAGATCGATGTCTGGTGGAGAAATCAAGACAAGAAAGTCTGATTACTAAAAACCAATCAAGAAAAGCATCGCTGTAGATCCAGAAAACAACAATCGTACTTGTTCATTCACAATGAGAGTAATATCAAGAAGTATCAGTTTCTTTAACAGTCTCAGTGAATTGACACGAACTGTGCTATACATGATATCAGAAACTACTGCTAAAAGATTTAATCAGTGGCTTCTAAAATTTCAATTCATAATTTACACAGATCTCACGTTTTTTTTATGGTTCAACACCTTATCAAATACAACAAAATCCCTGAATGCATAGTGAATAATATAGTAAAATATTTTTAATGGTATAATTTTAATTTCCCCTTTAAAACATAGGAACTCAAGAGGCTGCTGAAGCTGCATTTCAAACTGTAAATGAATATTCAAATCCGACAAGGCAAACCATCTGATGTAATCGAACATTCAGAATGAAACCGTGCTAAAATTGACATTTGTCCAGCTTTTGTATTCACAAATCATGCTTCTTACATTTTCTGTTTGACATTGTTCATTGTTTAAAATATTCCCTCAAAAACTAGTTCAGTAGAAGTGTTCACACAATAGATGTGTCTCACCTGCGTGTGACTTTTGATCGCCGATCTCCCAACACATCGGCTTCATCATTAGCTTCAGATAACTGGGCAATCTGTCTCCTCCTACATCCATTGCCATGGCAGCAAGCCACTTGACAACACAAGTCCGTCTCAGGGTCTGTTTGGGTGTCTTGGCTGCCTCTGAGGCAGCGATGCGACACATCCTCCTCAAGAACCAAGTCAAGTCAGCGGGGCTCGGAGTCCGACGTCCAAGTCCTTGTTTGTCCGTGTTGGTGGTATTCTGCTCTGCAGAGAGCTTGGGAGTCATTTCATCATTTTCATCATCGTTTTCATCTTCACTGTCCGATCTCTCCTCCGTTTGGTAAATCTCAGTTTTATCCGGATACAAACGGTGGATGACTTTTCCAAGGAACACAAGATTTCTCACAACCTGAAATGAATTCAGTCATCAGAATAATTCAATTATCATAATATCATCCAAAAAAAAAACTGTCAGAAACTAACCAGGTATCTTGTTAATAAAAATGTGAAGACTCAAGAATCTACCTTCTTGGGCTGCAAACATTTCATGTTTTAATTAAAATTGACACGAATTGGATAAATGTCACAACAAAATCACAATGGTCCAAGACATATAGTCGAGTCAATCATAATTTAAGTTACATGTCAATCACAAGTGAGTTCACGCATAAGACCAAAAGAACAATAAACCTAAATTACAATGCAAGTGCCCAAATTTGACTGAGAATTAGGCAGAAATATGCTCTCAAGTATGGTGGCCCTGAAGGGACATCGCATATCGCAAACGTGTGTGCATCTGATGCGATGTCGCGAAATTTATCGCGAATGTGTGCGCACACGTATGCGATGTCGCAAAATTTATCGCGAATATGTGCGCACACGTATGCGATGTCGCGAAATTTATCGCGAATATATGCGCACACGTATGCGATGTCGTGAAATTAATCGCGAATATGTGCGCTGCGTATGCGATGTCGTGAAACAATTCGCGAATATGTGCGCACACGTATGCGAATTTGTTTGCAATGTCGTGAATTTTATTGCATACCTTGTCGCATACCTTTCAGTAAAATTCCTAATGAACTGGGGAGTTGTAGCAGCTAGTCTGGAATCTAGACGTACTGTTAGATATAAATAGGGTCCGACTAATAAACCTTCGCGCGCACGCTGTTCCTCGTGCAATCGTTACTACTAGTACTGTCGAGCGCAAACTTGCTACTTGTGCAACTTTGAAATTTGCGCGCGCAAGTTTGAAACTTGCGCGCAGTCAGACCCTATTATATCTAACAGTACGTCTAGATTCCAGACTAGCTGCTACAACTCCCCAGTTCATTAGGAATTTTACTGAAAGGTATGCGACAAGGTATGCAATAAAATTCACGACATTGCAAACAAATTCGCATACGTGTGCGCACATATTCGCGAATTGTTTCACGACATCGCATACGTGTGCGCACATATTCGCGATTAATTTCACCACATCGCATACGTGTGCGCATATATTCGCGATAAATTTCGCGACATCGCATACGTATGCGCACACGTTTGCGATATGCGATGTCCCTTCAGGGCCACCATACTCAAGTGCTTATGCTTGAAGTAGATAAATCCTAATGATTTCTTACCTGATCTCCAAGATCTTTGTTCAGTAAGGCCGACTGAAGCTGCTTGCAAAATGTAAAGACTAACTCCCTGACGATTTCCTGTCCATGGTTCAATGGATACTCCACCGCCTCCATTTTACCTGTGACTCCGCCCCTTTCTTTATCAGCCTTCCTCTTGCGTTTTGTCTTCTTCCCCATCCGATTCTCATTGGCCGAGGTGTTAGTAGTCTAGGTACCAGACGCAGCTTTCGGCATGGTCCTGGCAATGATGTCTGGTTGTTTAGAAGCAAACAGGTCTCCAAAGAGCTGGGCCGAAACCAGACGCACCCAGGAGTGCGGATGGAGAAGATGAGATTGGATGGATCTGAAGAAATCAGAAAAGATCAAATTATTTCAAGTGAATGCATTTTTGGTTTATCCGTTGAGTTGGCATTGGGGTTTTGACTAAAACCCTCTGCACTGGTTAGTAGAATACTGGGGTTTCAGTTTTAGTCAAATAAACTTACGACTACTTGTTACATTTATTTTGTTTTTCAACAGCTTTTGGAAGGGTGAAAATAAATATAAATGATAAAATTTATTCAGATTCAGACAACCTAGAAAAACTATTCTGATTGTTTTTGCAGGTTCCACTAGCCAAGCTAACCAGTGCTGGCATTTACTACTGCTTTATCTCACTCCAAATCTTACCCCAGATTGCATTCAGGGTGTCTGTGTACGCCTTGTTGCCGATGATTGAACAGTGTTTAATCATCTTGGCTAACGCTGATAGCAAGTTGAACAACATGTGATCTGTATGTCTCTCCTCCATAGATGTATCATCTGTCTCCATCGCAGACGTGCCATCCTGAGCAAGGACAAAATAAAGAGAAATTCATCATCGTAACCATTTTGTTGGGGGGGGGGTAGAGAGGTTGACGGGAAACAGTGTGGGACCATAGATTCTTACAAGAGGCGCCAACTCATCAATTTCAAGAAGTGTTGAACCCTTACTCTACTTCAGCCTCCAAAAATAAATATTCACTTGAAGAGAATGCCCAATTCCACCTGTTTCCAGGGTGAGCTTTACTATGTAGTGAATAGCCACATGGCAAGCAATGTCAAGGCAATCGTCTGCTAAGCCCACGCCTACCTTCTGCAACCCATCTGGTTTGATATGTTCCTGTATCTGAGGAAGTATGTCATCCAACCGTCACTTGCCGTCACTTGCCGAATGCCGTGGCTTGTCTGGTGTGATCATGCATGTCTTCCTCTGCATAGGTCAGTAGAACCTGCAGTTGCTTCTCATCGATCATGTGTTGCTTCACATCACGGACTAGCACTGTGACAGCCTACAAACAATCACAAGTCAATCACAAGTCAGTCACAAGTCAGTCACAAATAGAACACAAGTCAATCACAAGTCAATTGCAAGTGTATCACAAGTAAAGCACATGTCAAATACAATACACGTAAATCACTAGTCAACCATGAGTCAATCATGGATGAATTTCAAGTCAAGCACAAGCCAATCACATAGCAATTAAAATTTTAACACAAGTTTATCACAAGTCAATCACAAGATGATTATCTTATGATTGACTTGTGATAAGTAAAAAACAAGTCAATCACACATGTCAATCACAAGTCAAGCAGTCTTAAGTCAAGTCACAAGCTTTTCCAATAATTTGCAGCATCAGGCATTCCTTTCTCACTGTTAATCAACTAAACTTGAGACAAGACTTGTGAGACACTCAACTACAACTCTAAATTCAATTTATATTTATTCCATTCATTCTGCTCGAATAACATGGCTTTATAATTAATTTCTGATTTGAGGTTTTAAATGAACGATATCAAAAACATATGTTTCGTTCATCTGACCTTGAAACAGCTGACGACGATGTCAAAGTTAGCTCCTTTTGCTGCTCCCGCCGTCGCGTGGGTGTGCAGGATTTTGAAGAGTATCTTCGTCAATCTGAATGCACTTTTGCTGATGGAAGGCAGAGGTATCGTAGCATCCATGTGATGCAACGGAGGGCCACTACTGTCACCTAGACAAAGGATGCCATGGATGTCAAAAGAATGAAAAAAGATGAGTTCTGAAGCTCAAATGTGTTCTACCTTTAAAATATGAGAACAAGCAGACAATTGTATGCTATCTTCTATGAAACTGTTGGACATTTTTACACGTCCATAAAAATATTTCACATATCGGCAATGAGAAACGGTTGTTGAAGGCATCGTTTGGTCTAGAGAAGCAAGTATGGAGATTTGAGTTTGCAATTACTACCGTATCGATTCTCTAGTTGGAGAGCTAAATGCAGAAGAACCAGGGTTAAATGAAAAGATCTGGGTTCTAAATGAAGATCTGAGATGAGCAGGATTTAACTGACCTTGGTATATTTGGAAGTGAGTGAGTCCATGAGGATGGGAATAAATGGATCCAACATCTGAAGGTGTTGCTGGTTAGATGGAGACAGCTTGGATCGCTTCAGATTCATGTGCAACAACTGAGTCAAATGCAAAAAGGAAAAGTTACTTGCTATCAATAATTGTTTTCAAAGAAGGACCGAATGAACCACCAGTAACACACAGTTGAAAATCATACATTATATCAGAAGTGAAAATAATGAACTAATGTTAGCAAACCAGTTTATTCCTAATCACACATTTTTAACCTGATTTTCCAATCGACCGTGAAAACAAACATGATTTTATAAACATTGCAAGGACTTTTAAGTACAAAATGAAATGAATACACATTTCTGTTCAGGTGCTAGCTTAAATTTACTTCATCATAAGCCAATAAAAATTGTTATGAAGTTTTTCGAGGTGGGTAGTCTTACCTGCAATCCAAACTCAACAATGAGGTGCATGTTGGTCTTTTTGCTGACTTTGGGTGCAACTCCGCCCTTCTTGGGGGTTGGTGGGAGGAGACAACAGCTTTCTGGGCCAGCCCGGGGGTCCGGTGGTTTGGTCTTGGCCTTGTCACTGTCAAATGCAAAAACAATTCCAGAAAATTGTTACAAACCAACAAATATTTTGTGACGTAAATGAGCATGAAAAATTCTTCATAAAGTGATTCTCATTCTTGAGACGCTTGATTGGGACAAAGGGAAATGTTCCTTAGTATGTAGGATTACATTTTTGGACTCCAAAAAAGGGTAACAAAGTAAATATTACAAAAAAGGCATTCAATGTTCAATTATATGGTCAGTAAAACTGACCATGCAATGTGTTAAGGTGTTTATTTTGAATGAATGTTTACTTCATTAACAGTGATGAGCAGAGGTTTGTGTCATGTTCTGAGAACAATCAACGGTTCATACCTGTCACTGGGGTTGAGGAATGGAATGGTCTCTGTTGCCAGTCCGTGAATATAGATCAACATAGCATCCACAGTAATGCCTGGATTGGCTATCAGGCCCATAGTCACATGCTTCAGGACATCCGTAGCCTTACGCACAACCTTGTGGTTGTGGCTTACTTCAAGAATCTGTAACAGGTTTTGGAAAATAGTTTGGAAACTTATTAAACAATTCTGTCCAACCTAAACCTTATTTTACAAAGTCCCAAACGTTTCCCAAAATTTGCAGCTAAACAGTTCATCAATTAGGAATCATTTGCAACTTGTATAAACCCCTAAAATGTTTCCTCTAAACCTGAACCTTCACAATATGCAGAAATTTCAAAGAGACATTTATTGCATTCCACTCAAGCAAACGTTGCCAATGGTCGCCATTTTTTGTGCATAGCCATTGGGTAACTGTTGGCAACATTTGCATTGCTTGCGTGAGTGGGACGCACCCCTGATTTGAGGGAATTCAGTCAATAGATACAGGTTGGCACAAGAGTTACATCCCTAACAAATTATTCTTAAAAAGCAACAGTACAACACATAATTAAAGAACGCCAATCATTATGACAAAAGAATGAAAATCAAAACCACTACCATTTGGAACTGAGGTGAAATAGTTCTTATAACAGTTTTCTTGAATCCAGCTTAGCCATTGTAAAATCTTAATCCACATATTACACGACAAATTACAGAAATAAACGATTAATGGAGAAAAATGAAAATCAAAGTAAAACCAACCTCTTTAAGTGGGATTAAAAGCTGTGTCAGTGAACTCTGACCTATGACCTTAGCTATCATCTCATAGGAGTCATATCCCTTGATGCTGCGAGCCTCTACCAGTTTACCCACAATGCCTTCTACTTCCTTCTCATCAGCTACTTCGCCAAATAGCTCCTTGTTGATCACCTACAAAAGTACACAAGTGCAACACGGTAGAAAATCAGTAAACAAGAACTTCTTTGGTTATGAAACACATGATATTGTCGGTTGCTGTTGCTGCTCCAGCCACTATTTTGGAGTTGACGCTATTTCTCTTTTTGCTGCTGCTGTTGTTGCTGCTGCTACTGAAGCTGCTGTGTTTCTAGTATAAGGTGAAAGTATTATCCCCTTACCTCAATCATTGAGTGAATGCTGGTGTCAAGATCTCCTGGTTTGAGTGTTGGTAAGGCGCTGTGTAGGAGAGCGTGTAGGGTGAAACTCCGAACGTGGAGCTAGAGCAGAGAACGGATAAATATGACACAGTGATTATCACATCAATCAAATAGTTCTAAATATTAATATTACATATGTTTGAGCAGTTGGGTTTCTCGAATCTACATGTAATTCTGCCATTTTTAAAAATCTGAATTAAAACACCATATGACAAACTTCAGAAATAAGTTATAGTTTGGGGCAATGAAAAATATAAAAAAAACCAGTCAATTTCTTTTGGTCGACTTTCTAATTAAATGCATTTGTGATTAGTGATTTCTAAAAACAAACATTACGTATGTTTGGACAGTTGGGTTTGGTCAGTGGTACTTTCTCTAATGGTTAATTTTGGCTGTAGAACACACCATGCGGAATACTTCTCAGTCACTATTCATTCAAATACATTTTTTTTATAAATACTATCAGCATCACCTCCCAAAAACTGAAACTCCACTGTTACCTATTTAAAGCCTCCTTGGCCAGACTAAAGTACATGAAAACATGAAATTCATGGCCATGATTTTTCAGAAACAAAATCCAAGACTGACCTGATATCCCCTAGTCAAGGCATGACACAGCTCCTTCAGGATAAAAGGGAAGTATTTCACCCCCAGTGATGCAAGGATCTTCACCAGAGTTTCTCTGCTAACATCTCGGACGTCTTTAGCTCGACTCTTCAGCATCTGACACACCTTGACTAGGACTCCAGGCAGGTTACGGTGCAGAGTTTTCTTGGGTAAGGCTTGTAGGAGTTTGACCATAGCTAAGGCGATGGGAACACGGAGGATTTCTTCATCCTCAGCGATGCTGTAGCGAGCTTTTTTGTGGTGTTCTTCGCTCTTAACCTGAAATTGTAAATTCAAATTGTGTTTAGATAAAGCCTCGATATATTTGGGCCCAAATAATATGGCAGTCAAATAAAATTGTATCTTGTCAAATAACTGATTGTTTTTCATCCATTTTTTTGGTCAAACATTTTCCATCTACCTTGTTCGTGAGTGTCTTGTGTAGCTTTGGTAGGATGCTGGCAACAATGATGCGGTGGATCTTGGTTGCCAAGGCAACATTATTCTTGAGTTTGTCTGCATCTTCATGTGAATCCAGCTCTGCTGTGTCTTCATTTTCTTCATCATCATCTTCATCGGCGTCGTCCTCATCTACATCTTTCTCATTGACGACTTCTTTATGTACACCTTCATTGTTGCTTTTTGCATCAGTTGATTTATCATTGTCACCTCCAAGGTCTGGTATGAGAGCAGACAAATAATGTTCATAACTGTAGACCTTCATGGCTAAGCAGCTAAGCACAGGATACAGTTGCCTACAAAAACAGGTTACCAGCCACAATTCCGTGTGGTGATTACTGCTTGGCACTGGTTCCCAGCTCATTTTTGCTTAGAATAAGAGTTTGCACAGCAATCATTTCTGCTTATCTCTCCATGAAATTAGGAACAATTAAATGGTACTCAGAAATAAATACCAATCTGCTGGGGGGTCTTCTGAGCAATTTACAAATAGAAGACTAGTATTTACTATTAACGCATAATGTCCTACCTTCAGATGAATCTTGACTAGGTTTGACAGATGTTTTGCCAACCTGTACGGACTCTACTCCTTCAGAGAGCGATAGATCAAAATGAAATCCATCTAAGACAGCAACTACTAACCTAAAACAAATCAAAACGAGAAAAAGATAACAATTACATTTAAAGTAAAATATGTAAGTTTAGTAACTATACGAAGGTCACAATGCTGGTATGGCTTCACGGATTGAACCAGTGCTGTTGTGGAGTCCACCAGTCTTGGAAGTTATTCAAGTGAACAGTGACAAAGGCGTTCCTGTCTTGCTGTGAATCCCTTGTGACGTTTGACCAGACTTGTGAATGGACTTGTAATGGACTTACAACATTGGATTGCACATGCAACAAATTTGAATCCAAATTTGGTTCACAGCATTGACAAGGGGAAAAAAACATGATTATTCATTAGGTGTCTCTTGTTACCTCACAGCCGTTTTCTGTTGATCTATGCTTCGCATGACAAGCCGCAAGTACTGCTGTAGTATCAGGTAGTACCATCGCCATGGTAACTGGCCAGCAACGGCTCCCACAGCACCAATGGCCTCAATGACAAGGTTGGGGTTCTTGACAGCTATCGTCTGGTCAAAGATGAGGGCTGTTGCCATGGGTAACAGGAACTGATAGAGGGCGCTGTAGGCAAGATCACCCTGTCTGGCATGGAGTGCTAGACGACTTAGCGCTCACATCCGTCGATGATGCTGTAATCAATCAAATTAAAAAAAAAAAAAAGCTATTCACTGCATCAGAAGTGTGTCTGGACAAAATTTGAAGTGATTATTTCTTGAAAACCTGACAGTCAATTTTTTTTCAATTTTTTTCTAAAATTTATGGAAAAAGTATCTCAGAACAGAAAAACCAATTCGTGATGTTCAGAATCAGTTTACTTAAGATTTAAAATTGTGATCGGGTTTTGTAAAGATGAAATGAGCACAAAGCTTGCCATGAGCTGTTACAAATTTGATTGTGATTAAAAAGCAGATTTGAAATGAGAGATTACACCACAAACAAAAAGCATCAAAAGTACCTATATGTGTCTGATGTTCTCAAAGAGCGTCTCAAGAATGAGAATCACTTTTTCTATGTCCGTATCCTGCAGGATTCTCATACATTGGAACTGAGGATGATCTGGGAACAGCTGGACAATGTCTGAGAGAAGACAAATCATCTCATGTCTGGCGTTCTGTCAGGAAAAAAATGGTTTCAGTTAAAATCAATTAAAATACCTGACAAATAGTAAATTGCTTGCTGATTACTGATTTGTGAGTCAAGTCCTCATGGGTCATTCACAAATCCATAACAAGTCAAATCACAAGTCAATCACATGTCAAATTACAAGCACATATATCACAACAAATCACATGTCAGTCACAATTCAAATCACAGGTCAAATTTCAAGTCCATTATAAGTCAAAGTGTAGGTCCGTCAAAATTCAAATCAAAATTCGACCACATGTAAGATGAAAAGAAACACATGATTGACATAGCAGTCACTTTGTCATAATTCATCAGCTTGAGATCAACCAACTTTTGAAAAACGATTAATATCTTATATTATATTTTGTGGGCTGAAAAATAAAAACGAATATCTAAGGTCAGACAAACTCCAAGATACATTACCTCTGACTTTAATCTCAATGCATCCCTGATTGCTGGAGCATATTTGTGGATGACAATGCCATTGAAATGTTCAGTGTTTGGTTCCTGTGATGATAACTTCTGTAAGAGTGCCTTCAGGAAATGGGCCGAGTTATCTCGCATGGACATGTCTTCAATCGAAAAACAAAAAGGAATTGATAAAATTGTTAAAAAGCTTATATCTAAAGACTGCAAGATGATTACCGGACATAGCAATAATACTCTGGAAAATTCAGTAAGACTGACAATTTAAACTATTTACCATTACTCTTTGTATTTCATGTATTGCATCTCGAAATGCATGCCTCACATAAAAGAATTCAAAACTAAACTATACGTTTACTTTACCAATAGATTATTTAGCACAAATCTATGAATGATTGAATACTTAAAATTAAACCTAAAAGTCTACATGTAGCTGTGCTTCTTTAAATATGATTTGCAAGAATTTGTGTGAGATGAGAGTAATTTTGTTATGTATCAACAGAGTAAAAATAAAGGTGTAGACCAAAATGTTAGACACATTACAAATTTCTTATGTCATTTTCTAAGAAAACTGCACTTACCTTCATGATCATGTAATAGCAGTTGTATACAATTGGAGTCACAAATGCTATGTCAACGTTGCCATAGCAGCAAGTCTCTCATTGACTAATTTGAATCCAGCCAGCCTATAGGCATAATCTGGCTCATCAATGTGTTTCCGATCCCAAGAATTCAACTGTTTCATGAGACGAGCGAGGTCCCCAAGGTCCGGGTTGCTCTGTGCCATCGCTGCGAAGACCTCTCAGAGAACAGCTTGAGACTGCCGGAACGTCAGACGATAGAACAGTGCTGACAAGGTTCTGAGATTTGTAATGTCAAAAGCGCATTAAGTCAACCTTGTTTGGTAAAACAAGGGCGGTTCAAAACTCTGTAAGAACATAGTTGTATATTAACTTCAGTGAGGTATCGCACAGATTTTCTCAAGCAACTACAGGGGGAAAAATGTGAAATGCATTGCATGTACATAATACATATGC
>JASAOE010000931.1:0-18188 GCA_029964075.1 Patiria pectinifera | reverse complement strand
CAATTTAATCAGATCTTTCCAGTAATTCTCCTTGAAAAAAGAAAAAGATATTCGTTTTTAAAGATGCAAAAAGTCGGTTTTTACGTTTGAATAAGGGACAATTTAAATGAAAAAATATATATACCATAATAAATAAAAGAAAATATCCTAATCACACTTGCTCCTATTGATCTAACTCGATAGTTCATTTTCTCGTTAAGAATTTACTTCTACGTTTTGCTATAACCTGACGAGCTGATTTAATTAAAATTGTCACAGTTTCTTACAACAAAAAATGTCCCTTTAATTTTTTTCACAATCGTCGCAACATGGCTCTGAAAGTCAATTTCTCTGAATGACATGCATTTTCACCATTAAGTCAAATACTTTAAGCATCAAGGAATCTAAAGATGATGGTTTGCTGCGTTGAATTATACCGATACTTTTTGTCGTATTTTCAGATCACCATGACGATTGAGCTAATTACCAGAGTCGACAACTACAGTCCTCAACATTAAGCCTTATCACGGTCCGTTTCCGATGGCGCACTCCATCCTTTACCTGATGGTCTACGCCACACTCTGCGGGATAAACTACTGGCAGGTTTACACAAGTGGGGCGCGCTCAGCTCGCCATTCCATCCGTGCGCCCGAGTGGCACGAACGCCCTCCATTGGGTATTCAGGTAAGACCTTAAAAGCTCGCTCAACTCTGTAGATTTTTTTCGCTGGTCCCTCCGCCCCCATATCCAAGGAGCTGCCAGCTGCTGGAGACAGCTAATCCCTTCTGCAGGGAACTTCTGAAGGAAAAGCAGACACACTGGTGGGTTACTTGATGATGTGTGGGGAATTTTGTGCGCATGGGTCATGCGCACACAATACAGAGGTGCTAAACCCTGGTCAACTGGATACAAAAATGTATCTGAGCGCTCCCATGATAATTAAAGTGTACACCCAGTAAATAGGCCAAAAATCCGTCCGCCGGAGCTCATGAATAAAAGTTATATACTCAAATTATTCCATATTAGAGAGTTCTGAGAGCCATGGAATTGGGAAATTGAAGACATGGCAATGTACCTCTGATCCTGGACTTGGGGCTTCCAATAATTTTGAGCATTTTGGATGCGATTTGGTCCGAAAGTGGCGCTATTTAGCCTTTAGTGGAAAGATCCTTTTTCAAAATGGCTACTTTTCTCAAGTTTGGGAAACATCATTCATTTTAGGGTGGGTCTTCTTTGGGTGAGAATTTTCTCGAAAAGTAAATCGTCAACCCACCAAAAAATTGAAAAAGAAAAATATAGATGCACATGTTGATCATCATTGTTCTGTGCAGCCTGAACACTTGTGAGACTTCGGAGTATTTTAAGCAGATTTTGAAGTATGGGGATTTATCACTGGTGTTTATGGGATTGTTGGCACTGGATGCACTCATAAGTCACCGGCGCCATTGTATAGGGCGAAGAGGACGAGCAAAAGGCCAATGACGCTCTGGTCATGATTTCTTTAAGGAAACGCAAAGAATTGTGGGCAGCCTATGATACTGTGATGATGAATGCCACTACACGCTCATTCAATGCGCATGCGTGTTAAGAGCCACACACTTGTGAAAATATAACATTAATTTTGCATTTATACTCAATCAATTGCTTCGCCGAATCACCACCAATGATAATTTTTGAAAATGTAGTCCTCGAAAATGCACACAAGTGTGTTCCTATTTAATTTTTTTTTTTCAATTTTTTATTTTATGGCCATTTTCAAGGGTATTTTGGCGCCTTTTTGTTTTTTGTTGCTGATGCAGATTTCCATGAGCAAAAGTGTGATATCATTCCAGGCAGAAACCTCGGTATTGCAGCTATTTCTGCTCCAAAGTTACTCAGAATTGTGGATATATTGCTGTAGTAAATTTTCTGAATGTATTGGATTCGTCTGTTTCAAAATATGATAGTATGTCAGTGAGCGGGGTCCTTTTATCGCAAAATATTTTGAATGACAAAATATTTGGGTTCACAAGTTGAACACAAAAACCTAAACTATAGAGTGTGTTCCTAAAATGACATCAAAGCAAGAGCACCCCTCAATTGTAAGGGAAAGGATGGCACAATAATTGTTTAAACAGGTGGACTTAAAAACAAACGAACCGAGATGTCATATAGTTTTTTCGTACATTTTAAGAGGATGGGAGGTTGCTCAAAATACGTTCCCAAGTAAAAATTCATGTCATGCTCCCCCTTTAAATAAAAAAAGTGCTTTGGGGTAACTTCTTTGTCAATATTCAATGTTCGGGGAAAGAAGTAGTCCAAATGGGCACATTAAGTGCTGCTAATTTCAGATCCAGAACTTTTTCAAATCATCCGGGTACAGGAAATAAAAGACCTCGAGTTGTCTTAGCTTAACCAGCAGTGGTCACTGACCAAAACGCGTGGCGGCCGTTCTGTTTACTGGAGGTTTAGATGTTTTTCTCCACAAAAAATTACCGGTAATATCTGCCACAGGCGAGAAAACTGAAAAGCTTGATTGGATACGTCGGGTTCTATGGCGGCCATATCCTTCATACATCAATCCTTAATCTTCTTTGACGTTTTGCCAAGGAAAAAGGAAACAGCATTTTGGACAGATCTGTACGTCTACTGGTAATTGATTCTGAAAGGTTCGGAAGAATTTCTTATTTGTTTTTGGCTTGAGATCTCTCCCCTCAGGAAAGAAAGTGTGTAAAAAGAAAAGTGTGTAACTAAGACTCACGATGGATCATTGCAGGCTTAATCTCAAGCTTATTTTGTTCGCATTCGATACTGATTTACATAAAGGTGGTACACGAACTACAAATAAGTGGATTCTTTTTCTTCCTCACCGTTTTGTTTTTCCAGTGAGTGAAATGCACCGCATCTCACATTAACCAGATGGCATTGGAGGAATGGGAAAGCCCCGGCCTGAATCGGAGCTGGCTGTACAGCAAACGACCCTACCTCAAACGGTCTCACCACGGATAGCCTGGAAGGACACCCCCAACGCCGAGGGTGACGCAGTGTCGGGATAATCCTGCCTTCGAGGGAAACGAGATGACGAGCTCGGATCAGACCAGCGGAACTTGATGGACACATCACGGTGGAGATCGTCCACGAGAGGGCGCCCGTCGAGGCTCCAGCAGACAACCCTTCACGCCTTCTGTGAGTTGCGTGCATCGGGTCGCCCATGCCGACACCCCGCCTTTATCCTTACAGGTGACAGCGCAGGCGCGAGAGGATCAAAGAAGCAGGTCTCGTGCGCCCCCAGGCGTCCGCTCGAGAACCAGACATCGGACAACAGCGGCGTTGATGTCGATTCTATCCACCTGACAGCGCCCCCCAGCGGCAGCGCGCAAACAGCCCGGCCGTCATTCGGTTGCAAACAGTCGAGTCTGAATCGTCGACCTCCGTGTCGGACGCAACGCGGAACATTTGACACGTGCAGATGACTCTCACTGCAATGACGAGTTTTATACAAACCAGCGGTCAAGAGAGCTCCAGCCTACCACAGGGTCGGCCTCAAACGGGTACACCCGACGGTGTCTGTGGACACATCTACACGAGACTTCAATCTGTGGCAAAGGATCATGCGTTACATCAGACCGCAGCAATGCGCAACACATTAACACAGCTAACGCGAAAACAGAACATGATGACGCGAAAGCAGGGCAACGTGACGTCATAAAGTTCAAAAATGACGACGCAATAGGAAATTGATGACCCGGACAGCAAAGAATGCAACTGTGAATGCAGAAATGTTGGAGACCCTCTCCAAAGGCTACAGTATTAAGGAGACTTTGCCGGGAAGGAATAGTGTGCTAAGAGTTGAGCCATGCTCGGCCGGGGACCAAAGTCCAGGTTTGGTTCGGATACACGTGGAGGTGGTGGAACTCAGACCAGATTCACCTCCCCTGGCTCACGACACGTAATACACTGCAGAGCAGCACTCAAGCAGTGCCGCATCAAATCGGCCAATCAGGAAACCCTCCCTCAAGTTCAGCATGCAGAAGAATCGATTTGTCCCCTGCACGTCGAGTTTTGAGGAGACGGAATCGTACTCGTTTGGTATCGACGGACAGGATGTGGAAATGTCGAAAGACATTGCGCCAACTCCACGGCTCAACTTACCCGACGCAGACGATAGTTCCGAAATATCATGAGCCGCCAGAGGGCGACATTGACAACGAGATCATGGCGACCAACGGTGACTTGACGAAAACCAACTCAGCGATGAGCCACCTGCCAAAGGGTTCAAAGCCGCCGCATGAGGGCGCCAGCCGAGCGCTCATTGTGGGAGAGCGCCCGCTACGATGACGACATCGTTCGCTACAGTGAAATGATGATGCGAAAACAAAAGGCCGACAAAAACGACGGGAAAACAGGAAACCCCGAAAACTGGGTCGATGGAGTCGCTTCTAGTTCCAGATAGAGTCACACATGATAGTAACGGGACCACTGACCTTGCTGGAAGTGTGGACTTTGAACTTTGTGTTATGACGTCAAAGTTATGAATACGGAATTTTGGTTCAAATCATTACTGTAAAAATATCTTTAATATTCTCAAATTTTTGTTGGGTAAATTTTTCTTTATCCTGAATTTACTCAGCGGAATTTAAAGTGTTTATAAATAAGTACGTTAATAAAAGAAGAAACATTCCATTTGATAACAGTTTTATATATACAGTTCACGTATTCGTTATTTTATGTTTAGCTGTGTTTTGATGTTATTGTTGACGCAGATGTAAATGTTGAATTTTTTTGTGGCACAATAGCGTATTTAATCTGAATATGTATGGAAAACAGTTGTCATACATGATCAATTATTTGATGTATATAAATCGAAATAAGTTCTAGTGTTTTTTGGATGCAGACTGTGTCACAGAACGACCCCCGTAAGAAAATGTGAAAGTTTCCTTTCCAGAGCGTTTATGTGGTGTCCTTTTATGCCAACGTATTATCTGTTGTGAAAAAGTTCACATTGGTCTCAATTTGAAATTCCCTGCCTGGCTCTTGTGGAGTCATGTAGCTTAATTAAATCTTTTCGGTATTCGCAATGCATCTTGGGTAAGGATGACAAACAAACCAGGTAATTTGTGAACAAACCAAATGGGACCGTGAACCAGTAATCCCTCCTCATTACATAATTATCAAGAATTTAGTGATATATTTTCACACATTGTTGCATCGTCAATTTGAAATCTAATTACTTAAAAACAAATCATGTTTCAAAGCTTATCAGAATGAAGGTTTTTTTTTTGTGGGGGTCCCTTTTACATACTGTTTTATTACTCATGAGTATGCATATTAGGACCCTGCCAGTATTGGCCAATCAGAGTAGAGATTTCAAGCAATCGCCTCCAAACAGTGACCAACCACAATCTGGTACCTTGAAAGAAACTTCAAGATGATTTTTCCTTGTTTTAGTTTAGAAACTTAATTTTATTTGCAACTAATAATTCTTATATTATATGCATTTATGTGTGAATTTGATGATCAAATAATTTGGATAAATACTGAAGAAATAAGCTTTATAAAGTTTAACTGGTTCACCGCCCCCATATGTTTGTGCATGAATTGCTCGGGTTAATTGTCATTCATACCCAAGACGCATTGTGAATATCGAAAAGGTTTTCAATTCGTTTTATGTAAGTTGTGTTTAAACACTCGTAACGAACGCCATTAGAAAGTAACTTAATACAAAATTGCGATGTGAATCAAGGCTATAACCAACATAAACAGGTGTTTAAGATTATTGCCCCACACAAACAGGCTGCGGCTACGAAAATACCATTAAAAGAGTGTTTTATTAGTTCGTTTTGGTAACTTGGTAAATGATCTTTGTTCAGGAATTTTGCAAGTTCAGTTCATAGATTAGTTGCCTTTCAATTCAATTTTGATACTTTTACTGATGCTTGAAATAAATGACTGCGAAGCAGTTAATATTCACATCGGCTTTTATTTCACTGGCTTGATGTTCAAAGTGTCATACAAATGTTGGGGCATCAGACATTGTACAAATACTGACTCCATTTTTTCTCATTTTCCACAAAGGACAATGGATAAGCTGACTCTTTGAAATGAAATGACCAAAATCCCCAAGTAAGCTTGATTACATTTATGCGAATGAATTACGTATAATTTATAATAGTATACATTTCAATGGACATGTCAGAAACTTGGTTCAGGACCGTTTTGGCGCTTCGGTTACACTGTTTAATGACGTCTTAATTGTTCCGACCAAAAGTTGAACCAAGAGTTACGATTGATTCACTTAAGTTTCAAGACGGAAGCAAGTTTTAGCAGACGATGTTACTTTGTTACCACAAAAGGGATTTAAACGGTGGGTTTGGACAGTCAGTTGGGTAAAGTTGATAATTATGACTCTGCCTAGGGAAAATACTGGAAAAGTAACTGCCCGGCTTTTGCTTGTAAATCGTATAAAATTGAACAAAACATTCGTTACAAAGTGACGTCACGAACATATTTTTTTGGTCGGGCGTTCGCGGTGCACTGGCGAAATGTTTCAGGTCATGGCTGTGACGTCAGAAACATGTTTCCGGTCAAAGGGCCGCCAAACGCCGCCCAGATCTCTTACGTGAGGTTTGATGAAGAGGTGTAAATAATAAGTTATATCTTTCCACATGCCTTGCCTAAAATACGGTCTTATTTTATGTACTCGGCGTAAATGGGAGATTTTGAGACGTTGATGGCAGCAAACACAACTGTCCGTTTCTATTGTTTGAGCCATTTTGAACATGAGCAAATTATCTGTAACATGACGAAAAACAATTGAAAAGGACCGGCGCGTTTACTGCCACCAATCGTCTCAAAAGTATCCCATTCTTACTAAGCATAGTAACGTGTCAAGCAAAACTCGGCCGAGAACCTGTCATTACCAATATGTACAATGTAAGTGAAAGTTTAGCTGGTATTCAATATTTCGCCCATTGTTTATTTTTGAATTATACTATTTAGCTTTGTGCATTTGAGCACACTGTTATAAAAAAACTGACCCTTCTCTTTACGCAAAATCGCCAGTGTTCCGCAGGTGTTTAAAAAAATAAGGGAAACCGAGCTTACTTTGTTGATTTCTTGGGTATGACTTATTATTTAGGAAAATGGTAACCACCATCTGTTAAATAACCATGTCTTCTTTTTCTTGACACGAACTCCATTTTACCGTCACGGATGACTGAGCACCAAGTGATGTAACTGACACTGCCAAAAATGGCCTTGTTCCACATGCACCATAAGACCAATCGACAGTTTTCAGCATGTTGAAAATAACCAAATCCAGGACGTACATTATCGCAGTCATTTATTCAATTGCTAAAACATATCAAGGTTTATCACTGTCCCCTTTATGCCCACTGTCCTTCAACATGCCCCAATTCCTTTCAATGCAAATCTCTGCCCTGGTTCTCATTGCTGCGAACGCGCCCCTGATGATAACGTCTCTCTCTCTGATAAATGCATACATTAGGAGAGAAGCCTCCTTATGTATGCATGATTCACTGTTAGCTACCTGTCCCCATATTTGAAGTCCGAAGGACAATGGGGACAGGGAACCAGACTAGTTTATCAGCGGTTTAAAACCACCCACGTGACGGGCTGTCGACCCATGGGTAAACTAAACGGCGCATAGCTGCATGAAATCAGGTCATGCTATTCATCAAAACAAGCCTGTTGAACTTACCGGTGACGCCTCATTGGTTGTTCAAAACGAGGATAACAAAAGAGTTATCTGGCGCGGTTCTAGAGCCAATATTGTCGGGGGGGCTAGCAGGGAGAATCCATACTTTTTTCAGGAGGCGTGCTTAAATGTAGACCGGTTATTTTCTCCGGACAATTTAGGCCTCCAAAAATCAAGGGGGCTCATGCCATTTTTTTTGTGGGGAGCGCTGATAAAATCCTACAATCAGGCACACTATATTAACTTAAAGTGTACAAATGCACCCTTCTCATTGCACGACTATTTATTTAGGGGGATGTCACATTCCTACATTTTGCTAGTGCAATTTCTTCTTTTTTTGGTTTTTTTTGGGGGTCTAGTCAATTATTATTATTTTTTTTTTTGGAGGCTAAATCCCCCTTAGCCTCCCGAACCCTACTGCGAGTTATGTAAAAAAGATACCAGATTCAAAACCTAACGATGGTGAAATGAAACAAATTTCATCCCAGTCTGCAGCTGTTTACGGAGGACTTAAAGTCTTCATTTCACTTGCTAATCAGGCCCACTTTGTAAATTGCTCTTGAAGCCAATGTTTCTCCTGACGGCTGTTTTAACTTTCCACTGTCTAGTAAGAAAGAAGTGGTGTTCGGGTTGACAGCTGGGGAGTGGTAAAGAAGGAAGGGCTGCAGAGTGACAGATTGCAACTTGACGGAGATTTTAAACGCAAAATTGGAACGATGACATAATCAAAATCAGGAATTTGAAAATGGGTTGAACGGGACAAAATTCTATTTGCAACGGCGGAAAACAAAACCCTGGCTACTCGCCTGCTCAAATACTAGTCCTCCGTATTCCGGTTTTTTTATGTCCATCACATTCACAACATCAAAATCAAACTGACATCTATATGCAATCATAATGAACCCATGCCTGACCAGAGGCAGAAGCGGTCCAAAGACGACAGCGTCATGGGTACGGTTTGCACATATTTCAACATCCGGGAATACAACTTTCTAAGAAAATTTAGAGCGTACCGCTGTGTGACTCTGCAAAGGAAGTCCAGCATTTGAATAACACTATATCAGCAGGAAGCAAGATGACGTGCAAACTAAAACTCAATTCTGGAATTCTTTGTAAGGTTGGATCTCGAGCAGTCTCCGAAAATCCTTAATAAACAACAGGCACTCTGAATGCCGCAAGAGCCAACACGAGGAGAATGAGTAGGCATGCTTATTCAGCAACATGTGGTCCTTTTGATCAAGTCTGGGCTCTAGAATGGGACTTGAACAGACAATGAATATTCTTTGAGGTGTTTCTGTAGTTTTACTGATTGTCGCATGATCCTATACAGTATGTCCCCAAAAAAGTGTCCGTCTGACAGTTTTTTTATACCAATTAACTACAAAACCATGAGGTCAATTTTGAAAGAGTTTGATTGTGCAGATACTCCTGAGCCTTGGCCTCCAACCCCTATGAGTGTCATTTAATTTCAGTCAAGCATCACTGCACAATTGTCAATTGATCACAATAACATTTTGGACACTGTGACCAAGTTCCATGCCTTAATCAATTTCAGTGTTGTTTTATGTAAGATGTGTAAAATCCTGCATGTTGTGATAAAAATGCTGATGTGGTTTGGGAATGCAATAATTTGCCCCTTGAGCATTACACTGAGAGTCTTGTCTCGATGACTGATAGCCAGGCGAATGATTCCAATCCCAAATGCAGCCCTTTTCACAACATGAAGGATTTTACACAACTTATAACAACAGTACTGAAATCACGTCAACGATTTTACTCCGAATGACCTTTGACCTGGACTACTCCATCGAGATATCGAACTGGCTTATTCTCTCCATTCTGCTTTACATAAACCCGAAACTATTTTTACTATGCGAACGCATTTTTAGTCTCCACATCCCAGAAAAACAGCCATATCAAATCTTCGATACTGAAATCTCGCGGGCATTCTTTAAAACCGTCGCGAAGGTCGGCGTTGACGTCACTTATCGGAGACATCATCTTTCGTACTTAATTGTGCACCTTTATCGGGATGCGTTGCTATGGGAACGAGTCATGCATTTTTCACGGGTGGGAAGTGATACGTGAAAGATTAGAATGGATCAAATTTCGTTGAGAGGTGTGGGCTTTGTATTTTATGCAAAGACCCGGACACCAACTCGATTTGAATTTCCCATATTTTAATCAATGCAAACTTTGCCATCTATTCATTAAGGATGGTTCAATCACTGCTTTCAACATGAAGGTTGGTTGTCAGAATAGAAAGCGTGTCAGGACACATTTCTGCTTGGATATGACTCCCCGGTCAACTTAATCGAATTGTACACGCGTGGATGCGGCTGCCCTGTTACCGTGTTCACACTCATCGAATTTAACGAGCTCAGCCAAATGGACAAAGAGAGCAGGATGCACATGGCACATGGCAACCTATACAAAACTCCTCCATATTTTTTTAAGAAATTGATTTAAGCGAAATTCTGCAACAAAAAGCAACACACACTTTGTTATTTAGGTGGCAAGGTATTTATTTCATTGCAGGCGCATAAGTTTAATGCAATAGAAAAACAGGTAATTAGGCCTACCCGAATTAACATATATCCGGGTAACATTTTTCTCTACTAAATTTCAATATTATATAATAATGTCATGCGTCTATAGAAATTGATTTTGTAATACTATTATTTTCAAATTACTTTTAAATAATAACCGATATCAATACAATTTGTGTTAAAATTAAAATATGACAAAGATATTATTGAAAATGAACACAATGATCACGCACATTCCTCTGCTGTTGTTTACTGCAGATTAATGAACTTATGTTCGATATAATTGCTGTAGATTTTCCCCTTGCCAAACGTACGATGTTTAAAGTTAACGATTGGTTTTCTTATTGAGTTAATGTCGTTTGAATTTGTGAGAAGATACTTAATAGCGTTTAGAAGTGACATGGTGCCAAACTCGACTCCATGGGCGCGTACGCGTTCCTTCACTACCGTTAAGATCGCGCAAGGCATCATAGGTACCAACATGGCGCAGCAAGATCGTACCCATGGAAACGAAGTTGACATGGTGCATACATGGGTGACATTCGCAGACATCACATTACGTGATATCATTGCTGAACCAATCTCCTTCCAAATGACTGGGCAGCCAACCGTTTTGCAATAGATCGTTACTGAAATCCGGCTTATTGTCTTAAAGATTGACGTTCGTTAGTAGAAAAGATGTTTGCTGAAATGTACTACACGTGTCAATACATGCTGTTACTATCATTCTTTCGAAAAAAGGCGGGGAAGGTCATGCTCGATTGATGTACGTTAAATTTTGTTTGTCTCAGACTTGTACGCGTTCCGCGTCAATTTATGTATCATGTCATTGGACAATATTTCACAAGCTGCTGCGTTGACGCGATTCTACCGTGATAGGTTACTTCTGACAGCGATCGCCGTTACCATCACGCACGTTGCGCGTGATCTGGGCGCCTTCAGACGGATGATCACTTACTAGCGACCAAGAGACCGATGTATCAAGCCCCGCCCAGTGGTGCTTTGACCAATCACAGTCGTTTTAATGTACGACATGCGTGCACGATGTGCGTATGGCGCGCGCAGCTGGAACATGTAGTGTCATTGGAAGAGGCGCAGCACACTTTGTTTGCCCACGCGTGCATGAACACGAATTAACAGAAGGAACAACTTGCTTTAAGATCTATGTATTATGCAAGATAGGTGTAATTTAGTCAACAATTAACCTATCGCGGTAGCATTGCGTCAACGCAGCTTGGCGGAAATATTGTCCAATTGCATGATATACAAATAGAGACAAGCAAAACTTTAGTTACAGAATTCCATAGGGTTTTCTAATAAGGGCGTGGCTAACTCGCAATAGGCGATGAGCCAATAGTGTCACGGTCTCTTACGAAATCAGCTGCAAATTAAATCAAGAGAATTATGATTAAATATCTAAAATTAACCGAATACAAATAATAGTTGTAATAATAAAATACCATCGACAAAATACCAATACATTGTGAAGTTTTATACAAACTCACGACAGCAAATTAGGCTTTATGAGTAGTCTTGCAACGATGACGATACAACAAAAGGCATCCGACCCTTTGGATATAGTAAGGGCATACGACAAAGAAGGCTGTTATAGTACAGGTGCCCAACACTTAGTCCTAAAAGATTTATTTTGATATCAAATTTTTAAACGGATACGAGAATAAAATCAAGTTCGAGGCACCAAACACTTAACGTTCAACACATTAAAAGTACCCTGTATTATAAAAGCACAACAGTTCACCTGGAGTTTGAGAACATTTTAAGATAAAAAGTCGCACAGTGAGACAAAAGGAGCTTAAACCATTATCTCATAGAAACCATTTTATTAAATTCCCTTTGTGATTTCATTGCAAAAACAGGAGAAAATTTAAAGTAACAAAACACAAGATCGGAGTTACTTTGAAACAACCTCATGCTTTTGTCCGTACCAGAAATGCATGTTAATTGAAATTTAAAGGTAATTAAACATTTGCTTTTGCTGTAATATTCAGAAATGAATGGATTTGGGGTTAGTATTTTACAGCAAATATTGTTACACTGACCTGTTGAAAGTTTTGTGTTCATAGATGCTGGGAAAAAAACCAAAGAAAACTAAATGCTGTTCTTGTACTCTGGTTCCCTGACCCTACTTCACACGAAACGGAGCAACAATGGTCGGCCAACCATCGTAGGAAATTGAAATTCCACGTTTCTTGGAAATGACAGCACACTAGGTGCCATGATTTCACAGGATGCTTGATAATCACTATTCAGTATTAAAGCATTTCATACTACTTTGATAGTTTTGTTTTGCAAATGTTGTATATTACCTTTAAACATAAGACGGGGTCATGGTTTTTGGTCCTCTATCCGTCCTAAATACACGGCCAGGGAATCAAAAAATCGTACGTTTTTTATACAGGTTACTAATTTCCAGGTTTCTTTTTAACGGAAACAAAAATCAGATGTAGCATATCAGACCGGGAAACGTTGTTCAAAATTGAACTACATGCATGTCAACGACCGTGATCTGCTGACTTCATATTAATAGGCTCTGCCATACAAACAGAAGAAGGCATTTGTCAACTCCGTTTCCCCATAGCTCTGTACTGTTAAGCACCTCAGGGATTGCGGACACAAAAGAAATCACCACAGTGGATCCCGCATCCAATTCCAAGTCCAAGGCTTGTTTGTTCAAGCTGAAATCCTGCATTTCCCGTGAGGGTATAGTTGTCGATTTCTAGCTTGGATTGTGTAGGGTACTCGTGTTGGTTCGGTCTAAAGGTATTGTTACAACGATGATTACAATCAAACTGACAAACGTACAACACTGTCCCCAGGGGTTACGTTATATTCAACCTCGTTTCCAACAGCCTCTGGAGGGGAAGCTTCCTGTATCCTGATTTGATACAGTAGTGGATTTATCCCGGGAACTTGTTTTCCTGGTCAACGTTTATTACGTATTTTAACAAAATTTTGTTGTGAAATATTACATCCACTCAACCTCCTCACAAACAATCATAATTTGTTTTTCCCCATTTCGCTTAAATGAATATGAAATGTGAAATTAGATTGTAAACTATTCAATTTGGAAAATAAACCAGTGTTTTTGAAACTCATGTTACGGTGAATTGATTTTGTTTTTGTCCCAGATACCGCATACAAAGGCAAACGCTGGTGTAAAGCACAGCAAGGCACCAGACTACGTATAAAACAAGCACAAGTGCACAGCTCTGGCCCGGTTTAGGAATGTTTCACTTCATATGCAAAATAGACGCGCATGCGTATCGATTGAAACAAAGCCGGTCTTCCGAAAACTTTCGGCAAGAGTGCATTTATATGACCACTGCATGGCATTTGGTCAAATATTTTTGGACAATTTTCGGGGACAGACAGGCCGACCGACCACCAAGTGACGTGTAGAAGCTCATGCCAGAGCTTAAAAACGGATATGAAAACGATCCAATACCAGGGTGAAGAGGCAGGTAGTGGTGGGAGCGTACTGCTCAACACCACGGGAACGACGTTGGACCAACATAGTATGCTTTTGGTATTGATCTCTGTGGCCTGCATAACAATTCGGTAAAGTCTTAAGCAATCTCCCATGCAAAGTTTAAATTGGTAGAAAACACACACAAATGTACTCGGTGCGTTTGCTTCTGCAACCGGACATATTCTCCACAGAAAAACCAATTTTAGAATTTCCATTTTTAAAAGATCAGAAAGAATCGGCTCGACAAAAGAGAAAACTGGAGAAGGCATACATTTAAATTAAAATGGAAAACGGAAATGTTAATAAAAAGAAGATCACATACAGAACTTGTTTTCGCAAATATATATTGCACGGAAATGTAGGCAAGACTAGGCGAAAAGGCAATGAATTTTACAATGTAATCATCGAATATGTATTTTTGTTTTACGTTCAAAAGGGGAAAACATGAAGGTGGCGAGGCAAGTAGCTGTTTTCTCATAGAAGTAAAATGTATTTATTTTTAAAGCTCCGAGTGTAATCGTATAAATAGTTTAAGCATTTGACACACTAGCTTGTGCTATTCGAGCAAATATCAGCGCATGCTTTCCAGCCATACATAAACGCACACAATTCAGTAACATTTTAAACATCATTTTTACACTTTAGTAGTTGACGCACCGGTGTATAACTGTTTTTCTTTTTAAAACTGACAGTAGTCGACAGATCGCTTTGATAACTTGTTGATTTTCATTTCATCATGACAGAAGTGATACTCACCTCGTGCGACACCTTTCGACTTTTTTAATGTTAAAAATATCTGTAAATGTCTCATAGTGGGAAAGACCGTATATAATTTCATATTTGTTTTTAGTCAAACATGAATATCTTAATGGGCTCACATATCTTGCGCACATTATGACATCAACAGCCAGTAGAAATTTGGCGATCGCAAGATCGAGTAAACAGTATAGTAAAGCCTTTTTCATCACATCATTTCAAAAAGTTGGTGATTTCTGAACAATCGTGCAAAACTTAAGATGATTACAGAACAATATATACCTCACAAATATTTCGATAAAATCCGTCATTCTGCGTTGCGGAGTGAATGGGTTTTGCACGTCGCCAATAAAATTGTCCCAAAAGACGCCTCTTAAATGTTTATATTACCCTCATATTAGAATAATAATTATTTCAATCGTGATATATCTCGTACAAAAATGTCAGAACAAAAAGAAATTTAAATTGGTCAATTTTACGCATTTATAAAAAGTATGCTTAATCAAAAAAATTCTCTGGATGAATATTTGTTCATATCAATTTTGTTGCAAATCGCGATAAAGTGCATTATAAAAATATTTCAAGAGTTTCATTTTTAAACGCTTAATGTTACAAGTATGAAACTTCCTGCGACGAGTCTGAGTTGATGGGCTCCAGCATGATTCGCTCCGACCGGGACCTCTTGTATTTCTCCCGCATGTCCTTTGCGGTGGACGCCCGGCCGGCGCCTGCTGAGTGGGCCCGGGGCCGCCCGGTGTGGTTCGCCCATGGGTCACTCTCCCCGCTAAGGTGACCGGTCAAACCTGTCTTGATAAGGTCCACTGCGTCTTTGTTTGTCATGCTTTCGGTTTCACCACTGTCCTTCGAATCTTGCGAGATCGGCGACGAGCCCTTTCCTGTGCCGTCATCAGGGCTCGCATGGTCTTGCGAAGTCTCGTGCATGGGCGGAGTCTCGCATTGCACGGTAGCTCCTTCGGTACTCGCAAGAGGCTCGTCATCCTGCGTGACTTCGTCTTCAGCGACGTCCACCCTCACCTTGCAAGCGCAGGGTTGATCGTCCTCATCCGTGGAAGGAGCTTCTCGGTCGGGGTTGACCTGCTCGATGACAATCATGTCCATGTCATATTCCACCGAGGCGTCAATAGACGGAAAGGTAGACATTTTGGACACTACGCTGCTGGTGCGAGAGGAGATATAACCACTGTACTCCGAGTTCGAACCATCTGTCGTGTCCGTATCACTTGACAGATTCTCAAAGGCAAAGCGGCCGGATGACTCCTCCCTCTCAATCGCTTTCTTCAGCCACTCCTCTTCCTGAGTCAGAGGATTGTCCTCAAGATCGATGCTGGTGCCCTTCTCGAAGCTTTTCCTGGAGTATCGCTTGTCCTTTGACTTCTTCTTGTGTTTCTTGCTGGACTTCGGCGTCTTGGTGGGCGTGAAAGAGCTTTGTTCGAAGGTATTGTCCGGAGTGAGCTCCTCTGGGAGTCGATCCGTCGGCTTGCCATGCTCTGGAGCGAAACTGGTCTCCTGGACATCTTCTCCGTCCTCTTCCGGAATGTCGTAGAGCTCCCCCGAGCCGTGAAGACTCGACATTTCAGACAACATCCTTTCCCTGACGATATCAAATCGGTTCGATCGCAGGCTGGGACCCTCGCCTAGACCTTTCACCGGTGACAGCTTCACGCTATACGCGGTCTCTTCCTTTTCCTGTGGAACTGAGCTGCGACGTTTCTTCTTTGTCTTTCGAGTGCCTGTCGAGAGGGCCACATCGCAGCTCTTCGACCCGAGAAGTCCACCGTTCCTCAGGCGCTTCTCCCTCGCCTCATCTTTCTCTCTCACCTCAACCGATTTTTGCTTTTTGCTAGAGCGCTTCGACCTCTCAGTGGTCTTTTTGGCCCCGTCTCCTTTGCCCCCGTCCGCTTTGGTGACCTTCAATCCACCATTTTCTATCTCAACTTTTATTGTGTGCATTGTCTGTCCCGTGTCCTCGCCGTTCGATGGTTTGCCGGTTCGCGCCGCACCACCTTGTCCTGAATCCCTTGGCCTAAAGTTCCGTTCCAGTTTCCGGTGGTGGTTCCTGAGGCTGTCGGCCCTGTCTACGGACAGGAACTGAGGGTTCTCCTTGGGAAGGGCATCTTCGGAGTTTCCCTGAGGGTAGGCGTCCGGGTTGTTCCGTCGGCAAGCCTTCTGGGCAAGCCACAGGGCCCGTCTCTCTTTGGACGACAACGCCTTTTTTATGCTTTCGTCCTGGATGTAGGCCTCGTTGTCGAAGTCAATGGAGTCCTGGCAGAGAATTCCGGCCATCTCCAGGCTTCGGATGTCCTGTTCCATGGAGGCCGTGATGCCGTATTCCAATGCCTGCTCGTCGTCCATGTCGATGGAGAAGGACAAGTCGCCAAAATTGGAGGAGGCCGATTTGCCCAGTTCGTCATCGGCGTCCGAGAAGTTGTCCAATGAATCGATGGTCTCTTGCCGTTGAATACCGCCTGCAACAGTCAATCAAATTTGAATCAACCAAAGTTTTTCGAAGAAACACAGAGGAAAATTGAAGTGCTTTACTTTACTAGCGGGATATAAATCTGTGACCTTGGGACACGGAACACCTGTGCCGACGCTCTAACTATCCAGCCGCATCCTCTCCGAGTGCCCATCGACTGTCACTTTCCAGGTGTGTAGAATCGCTAGTATTGTGACTTTGGGCGTAATACCAAAAATATTAATCTACTGTAAACTTTGCCTATTGTCACACGTATTATATACATTCCCCTCAAGAAACTTGTTACATTCCAAAATAGCATGTTATACGATAAGGTATGAGTATACTTCGATCAAGTACTATCTAACTATGCCTATGCATGCCTATACCTATAGCGCATGCGCATTGATGGCAAAGTGCAAGCGGTCTCTATTCAAATTTACGTCATCCCGAAACCTGCCATTTTAGTCGCAGGAACCGTCGTTATTGATTGAACTTGCCCTATGTTCTTTATTCAATCTGTTGGTTTTGCCACTGGTTGCAAAGCTGAAATAATCATCTCCGTCGGTCGATATCGAAACAACCTATCCGTATTGAGCTCGACCCTTAACCCGATTCGGCGCGTGCCAAGTCTTCATTCAGGCAGTCTCAAGACATAACATTTATCACATCTGTTTCCATTAAGTCGACCGTATCTTATAAACGTGCCAATTATCGCTGGAGCGGTGACTCTTTGCCGCGAGGCAAGTCAGAAATGCGTCCGGCCAGAGAACAACAAAATACAAATTAATGAAATATTAACCAACATCTTGCGCTAAAACGGGGCCAGCAATCAACGGCCGACGATGGTGACCAAAGAATGTCAAGGGGGAGATCGCAGATGAATGACGGTGCACGTGCGGTAACCTGGCAACCGGCGCAGAGCTCGTGTAAGTGTACTTTATCCGATTTCATATTTTAATCGGTTGATTCTGGCTCGGTTACAAAAATTAGCAAGCGACGAGACAATCCACGTTTAATGAGATTGTTCATAACTGTCCAGTAGCGAGGAATTGTGTATCGGCAATCGGCAATCGCGTATCACCGGGACAACCATACGTACTCGTAAACAGACAAGTGGTCATCTTGCATTTCAATGACATTTTAGATGGGCAGATCAATTTCGACGATTAATAGAGATAACGGCTGAGAATTCAATGCGCACAAGTCTGTGGGGGTGAGGTAAAGCGCATGTTCAATCAG